>PVLC010020052.1:0-29736 GCA_004027655.1 Graphiurus murinus | reverse complement strand
CCATATGACCCAGCAATACCTCTACTGGGTATCTACCCAAAAGAATGGAAACCAAACTATCAGACCAACGCATGTGTATCTATGTTTATAGCTGCACAGTTTACAATTGCCAAACTATGGAACCAGCCAAGATGTCCATCAACAGATGAATGGATTACAAAACTATGGGATATGTACACAATGGAATTTTACTCGGCCACAAAGAAGAACAAAATCATGTTATTTGCAAGGAAATGGAAGGAACTGGAAAACATTATGTTAAGTGAGATTAGTCAGTCACAAAAAGTTAAAAATAGAATGCTCTCCCTAATATGTGGAAGCTAGGGAGAAAATGGGACTTTAGAGGGACTCCAGATGAAGGAGAATCCTTAGATGAACAAAGAATTTGACTTAATGGAAGGTGAAGGGGGTAGGGAGGACACCCTAATGAACATGATGTACTTTCTATGAACACATCAAAGTCAGTCACTAAACTGACTTTGAGAAGGAGGGAAGAGGAGGGGGTGGGGCGGGAATTGGGGAAGGGTTAAATGAGAAATGTGTGCATAGATGTCTTTACCTATACTAGCTTGTACCTAACAAAGATGTGTAATTACAATGCACCAAATAAGGGAAAGATGAAAAATAAATAAATAAATTTTTTTAAAAAAATGATGCTGCTAAAGCATAAGTTTTAGCAACCTAGCAAATAAAAATAAATAAATAAATAAATAAATTAGCAAGACCCTATTTCAAATAAAAAATAAAATAGGGCTTGGGAATATAGCCTGGAGGTAGAAGGCCCCTGGGTTCCACCCCCAAGTATCATAAAATAAATAAATAATATAAAAATAAAAGAGGACTGGGGGTGTAGCTCAGAGGCTGAATGCCCATGGGTTCAATCCCCAGTACCCCCCCCCACACACACACACACACAAAGAGCGAGAAAGAAAAGAAGTGAGGCCCTGTTCCCCAGACCCCAGCAGTGTAGAACCCAGAGGTCTGAAAATAAAAATAAATAAATAAATAAAATATTTATTAATTAAAAATAAGCCCATTTTGCATTAATATAAATGACATACTTAAATGAAATAGTTATATTTTTTCAAAACAAAAACTTAGTGAGAAGAGTAGCACTTATTTACATTTATATCACTTCCTTTAATGTTTGGTTTAACAAAAATCAACTCAACCCTCTTACTTTTGCATTGGATCTGCTAATATGTTGTTTTGGTTGAAATGTATGAAGATTCCCACTCACACACAAATATAATTGGAAAAGAGAGAAACGTTTTTTCTTTTTAAAGACCATAGAAACTTTAGATAGTTGAGGAGAAAGACCAGTAGAATAGTGGAAGCAGATAGGGGATGGGAGGTGGGGAGAGGAAAAGGAAGAACTGATGAAAGAAACCTGTGCCTGTGTATGAAGTTATCGTTACCAATCTCACTGTTATGTATGGAGAGGGGTGGGAAACAGGTGGTACCTAAAAGGAAATGACCAACACCTGTGTGTGTGTTGGTTTGTATGACGCTGAACCTCACTATGATGTGTAATTATCCTGCACCAATAAAAGTATAGAAACAAAAAGACCATGGAAAAATACTTTGAGAGTCCCTAGTTTGATAAAGCATTATTTGCTGAGAGAACACATTTTTTAAACTAATCATTCTTTTAAATATATATATAGAGAGGGAGACATATATATGGGGTGCAAAGTATTAATTCAATATGTTTATACAGTGTATAATGCTCACGTCATTGTAGTTAGCATTTTCATCTTCTTAAAGTTTTAATTTTTGACTAACCTATAATAATTGCACCTATTTATGAGGTACATGTAATATTTCAATGCATCAACACAATACTTACAGATCAAATCAGAGTCATAAATGTTTCCCTGTCTTTATCATTGCTTTGTGTTTGGAGCCTTAGCTCCTTCCTTTTAGTTATTCATAAAATATATAATAGGCTATTGTGAACTATAGTCACCTCACTGTGCTGTAGAACCCTAGAACCTACCACTTCTAACTATGGTTGAGAAGAATATTTTAATGACTTTTTCAGATAATTGTGGATATGTTTTTGATACTATGCCAAAATTCAAAAAGTAGTTCCTTTAAGATTAGTTTCATGGGGAGGCTGAGACAGGAGGATCTTAGGCTCAAGACCAGCCTCAGCAACTTAGCAAGACTTCAGCAGCTTAGTGAAATCGTGTTTAAAAATAAAATAAAAAGATCTGGGTGTAACTCAGAGATAGAATGCCCCTGGGTTCAATTCCTATTACCAAAAAAAAAAAAAAAAAAAAGATTAATCGCAATATAGAATCTAAAACCGTATCTGTGAAGTTTGTATACCGTTACATTGAAATCCATTGGTCTTATGTACTTTGAATGGCTCTTTTGCCCATGTTATCTGTGTAATGTTATACATTGTCACTTGGAGAATGCCAACTCACTAGCTATGAAAATCTGCCAAATGTGGGCATAATCATTTATACAATGAGAAAGTTACATTTGTGAATATATTAATAATGCTAGCATATGATATTAATATTTATTAATATAACCCTGATCTCAGAAAAAAACTTTTAATATTGGTTTGCAAGCTATCATCTTGTAGAGATGGATACAAGTTTTTCAGAATTCTAACTTCTGCTTGAAATCTCAGATTTTAACACAGGCAAAAATACTGCCAGCTGTTTTTCCTAAAATGACAGCCTTCTTGTGTTCATTTTGGAGAAACGTCTATCTAATACCCACGTTTGAATAAGCATGGTTTGTTGATCATTCTTTCATATAAAAATTGCATTCCATAGGAGGGTCTCCAGATGAAAAGGAGAGACCCTCGATAAGCAAAGAAGTTGATTTAATTGTAGGGGACGGACAGGGCAGGGGGACACCCTAAGGCACATGATGTGCATACACAATCATATCAAGGTCACTCACTGAACTGAACCTGAGGGGGAGGGAGGGCGAGGGAATGGGGTGGGAATTGGGGAAGGGGTCAAATGAGAATTGTGTGCAAATATGTTGTTAACAATTTGTACCTAACAAAGATGTATGCTTACAATGCACAAGTTACTACAATTAAAAAAAATTGCATTGCAAAAATAAAGTACTAATTTAAACAATTGCTGAGGTTCTTTTTTCAAGACAACTGACTTTGATTGACAGCAGAAGTGCTTCAATGAAGCAGACTTCCCATATTATTGCATAATGTTAAAAACTGTACCTTCCATGAGTAAAGCCAATGACAACTAGTACAACGAGGTACTGCTGCCTAGATTTGCATTGCCACTAGCAACTTTACCCATCATTGCTTTTGTACCATCAGTATAAATGACAATACAATTTAAAAGGTAAGGTCTTGCTGGTGTGGTGGTTCGTACCTGTAATCCCATTACCAGGGAAGCTGAAACAAGAGGACCACAGGTTAAAGGCCAGTGCCCACTAACTTAACAAGATTCTGCTTCAAAATAAAAAATAAAAGGGTCTGGGAGTGTAGCTCAGAGTATAGTGACCCTGGGTTCAATCCCCAGTGCCACCACCAAATAATAATAATAGTAATAATAATAACAACAATAATACTAAAGGTAAAGTAATAGAGTTTTTCATGTTGCAGACTCCCTAAGGAGATCTCAGGGACTCCCAGGGGTTTGTGGATCACACTTCAAGACCAGTGGAATAGACTACAGTTCACATACAAACCAATGGCATCTGAAATGAGTTCTTTTAAGATAATAGTTCTACAATTTTGAATGTAGGGTAGCTGAACAGATTGCCCACCAAGAGAAAGACTCTTGACTGAGGATCAAATATTATTTGTAGAATGCCATTTTTGCTGGGAAATTTGCATTGGTTTTTCTTTTATGTCATCATGTGGTGAATGAAACTGACCATGAGTGTGGAGAGGGCAGAGGGAGGCCAGGCAGATGAGGTTGGAAGGGTCTGGAAATCTTGATGGCCAACCTGACCTAGTTGATGGGAACCACAGCCCAACCTTCACACCTGGCAGGCATTAGTAGTGTCAGGAGTCACTAGAAGGGAAGAGGGGACTGACATCTGGCATTTCAGATAGCTTCAGGCTAGACAGAACATGGGCAAAGGTTTTTGGCATCTGTAAGTTGGGCATTTCCAATGAGGACATTATTGTGCCAGAGGCTACTGGGGGCCTTCCTGTCCTTGTGGCTGAGTTGGCAGGACTTCGGCCAGCATCCGCCTTCTCCCAGATCCCTTTAAACACATACCTCCATGCTCCAATCCCATGTTTATTCTGAGGTTTCAAGAGAAGTATTTAGTAGCTCCTTGTTCTATCAAAATTGGGCTCCCAGAAGTCAGGCGTGGTGGCCCACACTTGTAATACCAGTACTTGGAGAGGCTGAGACTAGAGGATCACAGGTTCAAATCCAGCCTTGGCAACTATTCAAGGGTTTCAGCAACCTAGTGAGACCCTGTTTCCAAATAAGAAATAAAATCGGGCTGAGGATGTAGCTTGGAGGTAGAATGCCTGTGGGCCTCTGGGTTCAATCCCCAGTACAAAAAAACAAACAAAAAAAAATAGCTTATGCTGCAGCTCTAAGAATTCATGCTCAAAGCAATTTTTATTTGAGGTATAAATCATCTTTCTTTTGTGATGTTGTATTTTTTAAGCTCTCATTCTTATTATCGATCTCTCTTTTCCATTGATTCTGATGAGACTTTGTTGTTGCTATTTTGGCAACCAGAAGAACAGCTAGGGTAGAGGGTATAACACAAAGTCTTTTATATCGTGTACAGAAAATGCTTACGAGACACCATGAAAAAGTTCTGTCACATATTATCTCTAATAGTGATATCTGTATTATGATATAATATCTGTAATTAATTCTACTTTATACATGGAGAAATGGAGGTACCCAGAATTAGGTGTTGTGGCTCAAATCAATGGAAAAGTAAGAGATTTAAATACTTTCAGTCCACTGAGTTTTTTCTTAGGCCAGTGGTTCTGGGGAATCTCAAGACCCATGCCCATATTCTACCACACCCCCCACCACAGCCCAACAAAACAATCCAGTCCAATTTTTTGTTCATATTGTTGATAAGATCTGGAACACTAAATAGGAGAGAGATAGTTACAATGAATCCTGAGTAAATATCAGTCAGCTGCAAGAAAAGAAGGAGACAATCTTTACTTATTTGGCTTTTATTTACAAAAATATATTCTAAATATGTGCTGTGCCTTTGCTTTGTTTTTGTTTTTGTTTTTTAATTAAATATAGAACATGTGTGACTTTCTCATTCTACCTTCCCCAGTACTCTGCAGATACCACCTTCGCAAATACCTGAGATCAGGGTTCTTCCCTCAATTTGATTATTGAGTCTATCTTTACATTATGGAAATTTTTCTATAATTTAATATTTATATATTTTTTAAAAAACTGCTACTTTAAATTGATCTGTGACACCAGTTGCCTTTTTTTTTCTTTTTTTGTTTGTCCTGGAAAAGAGCTTCCATTGACATAGTACTAAATATACTCTGATAGAATCACAGTCTAAGTCCAATGTTCTTAAAGCTTAATTCTATTAAAAGTAGAAATGAAATTGAGAAACTTCCTGCAGTGCAGAGAACATTTACCTTGAGTGAAACATTTTATTGGAATAGTGATGATTTCATCCCATTGCCTTATTTGAGTTTTGTCATTGAACACTCCATTTCTTGCTCTGGTGCTTAGCTTGTTCTGTATACTTCAGGTGTTGGTAATTAACTAGCACTTAGTTACAGCACTGTGATGAGGCAAATATTTTAGATGTGTATCTCCATAAGCTCCCAGCCCCTTCCTGATGTCTTGCACTAAGTTTTCTGCAGATTCACAAAGAGTAATCCAAAAACAAAGGTGACTTACTAGGTCCAACACTGCTCTGTCAAACAACTTTCAAAACACTTATTTAGTTCATAATCAGGGTCTCAAAAGTATATCTAATTCTTATTTTGTCTTAATTTGGACAGGGAATTTCCACTAAGGAAATCAAGGTTTTACTGAAGGTATCTTAACCAACATGTATTTAGTGCCTATAATGTTCATGATATTTGGTATCCACTGCGGGGATATAAAAACAAATAAGACTTACTCCTTACCATCTAAAGCCTAAAATAGAGGTGAAAAAATAATAACTATAATGTGTATTGAGCCTTGTTATATTGAAGCTACTGTTCTAAGCCGTGTATGTACATTATAGGTTGACTATCTCTTATCCAAAATACTGAGTACCTGAAGTCTTTCAAAGTTCTAAGTCTTTTGGATTTGGGAATATTTGCATAGACTTTATTGGTTGAGCATTCCTAATCCAAAAATACAAAATGCTCAAGCACATCCACCCATCTTAGTGAGTAGCAGGACAGATGCCACTGGGAATGTACAACTAGTCTCTGTGGACCAACGGCATTACAGAGCATTTCAGTGTTGATCCCTCTCTCTTAGAGGCAGCTTCCTAAGAACCCAGCCTGTGCTTGGGGTTTATGGGATTGTTCCAACATTGACATATGATGAGAATACAATATAGAAAAGAGATAGAAATTGGGCAAAAATACAAACTTTATAGGAAGCACATTTCTGGCATCTATGTGACGTTCCTGTATTTTAAGAAGGGAGATTATCCCCACAAGCCGACAGCTCATTATATAACCCATGAAAAATGTTCTAAAGAGTCCTGCCAGTATAGACTCACATACTCTTTTTCATCAGAGGAGGCTATTGTCCTCTATCTTTCCAAAGTCATGCAAGGCCCAGCGCTCAAGCACCAGCACCAAAGCCTGCTTTGCATGTTCACTGATGAAGACCGTCAAGGAACCACAGAGTCACAGAATGCTGGAGACAGAAAGGAATTTGCAGGTCTCTATTCTCACTCAGAGACTCTGATTCACATTGTGGAAGCTTCAAATGCCTGATCATTTTCCTGCCTTCCTCTGAGACAATGGTGTGGGACCTGAGAAGTCAGCCTTTCCCAGAAAGATGTCCTCCCTAATAAAAAGCCTCAACAAGGGCCAGATGTGGCAACACACATCTGTTATCTCAGTACTTGGTAGGCTGAGACAGGTGGACCACAGGTTTGAGGACAACCTTGGCAACTAGGAAGACCCTCAGCAACTTAGCGATATCCTGTTTCAAAGTAAAAAATAAAAAAGGTTGGGGTTCTTGCTCAGAATTAGAATGCCCCTGGGTTCAATCCCCAGTACCAAGAGAAAAAGACTCAACAAGGAAGTAATCCTTCCTTTCCTTCTATGTATGATCTTGTTGATGTCATCTTGTATTTTTTTTTTTTCAGTACTGGGAATTGAACTCAGGGGCATTCTACCTCTGAGCTACACCCCCAGCCCTATTTTTTTATTCTTTATTTTGAAACAGGGTCTCACTAAGTTGCGGAGTGCCTCACTAGGTAGCTGAGGCTGGCTGCGAACCCGGATCCTCTGGTTTCAGCCGCCCAAATGCTGGGATTACAAGCGTGCGCCACCACGCCCAGCTATCTTGTGTATTCTTGATGCCTATAACTGTTGTAGCCAATTGCAACCCTAAGAAGAGATATAACCAATGTGCTAAAGTTAACAGCACTTTAAGAGTCTATGTCCCTTATTATACACTGAACTGCTGAATTGATCCCTGAAATAACCCTAAGTCAAATTTTGATTTCTATATAGCATATCCTTTATTTTTAAAGTCATTTTTAACTTGAGTATTCTGATATGCAGCCAAAATCACCCTGATTACGAATTTCCTAATCCAATATCTCTGTTTCACAGATAAAGAAACAGACTCGCCGGGCGTGGTGGCGCACGCTTGTAATCCCAGCATTCAGGAGGCTGAGACCAGAGGATTCGGGTTCGCAGCCAGCCTCAGCTACCTAGTGAGACTCGATTTCAAAATAAAGAATAAAAAATAGGGCTGGGGGTATAGCTCAGAGGTAGAATGCCCCTGAGTTCAATCCCCAGTACCGCAAAAAAAAAAAAAGAAAGAAAAGAAAAGAAACTGAGACTCAGAGTAAGTAAATTTCTCAACACCCACAATGATTAGGTGACAGAGCTACAACTCAAATGCTAGTGCCCTGATTCTTGGACTAAAGCACTTCCCGTCAACCCTCAGAGAACATGCTAGCTGTAATCAAAATGAAATAAGACCAGAGAGAGGCCTGGTGGGCTCTGAAGAGAAGCCATTTCAGGCACTCAGGAAAAAGAGGGCTCCTGCTAGTGAGTAACGGACCAAGAGCACAGGATTGTAACCAACTGTGAGGGATTCTTCTGCCTCGTTCCTGACCTCTTAGCCCACCCTGCATCCCCAGAAAGCCAATTAAAAATAAGCACGGACCATGTCACTGTCCTAGATACACAAAAATAACATTACTGTACATGACCAAAAGTGAACCAGATTCTCTGCATTTTTTTTTTCAACTTCCAAAAATAGTTATAACTCACTGCCAAAGAGAGTGGGGCTTGAATTCCCATGAAAAAACATCAGCCCATGGCATTTGCTCCAGTGGAGAAATAATTAAATACACACTGAAGAATGGAATTCTCAGTGCTGTCTCACCCCATTGGTCTGTTTTCTGAAAATTAAAAAAAGAAAAAAATGTTCAATAATGTGGCAACCATGAAATAGTAAAGAATGTACTAGATTGGGAATCAGGAAAACTGGATTCTATTCTATAGAAAACATTTGCTATTCTTATTAGTCACCTAGTATCTGGCCTTTTCTTTTCCTTTCTTGTTTCTTCCTTTTTTTTTTTTTTATTTTGTTTCGCAGGTTTGAGAATCATAAGGCATAGAACCCATTTCACTGTATAAGAATAAAGAACCAAATATTTATCTTCCCCAGCCTCTCTTGCAGCTAGAGTTTGTACTTGATGTAAGTTCCACTATGACAGATAATTATATAGAAATGACTGAGCCACAGGGTGCCCAGATATTTAGTTAGACATTATTCTGGGTGTGCCTGTGGGCATGTTTCTGGATGACATTAACATTTGAGTAAGTAGACTGAGGAAAGCAGATTGCCCTTCCCAGTGTGGATGGGCCTCATCTAACTGTGATGAGGTTCGAATTGAACAAAAAGATGGAGTAAGAGAATTCACTCTTTCTGCCTGTCTTTGAGCTGGCACATCAGTCTTCTCTTGTCTTTCAACTCAGAACATGCCTCATTGGGTCCCCTGGTTCTCAGGTCTTCAGAATCAGATGGGAACTATATCATTTGTTTTCTTGCATCTCCACCTTGCTAACTACAGATCTTGATACTTCTCAGCCTCCATAACCATGTGAGCCAAATCCATTTATGTATTTGTGTGTATATATATAGTGATATATATATATATATATATATATATATATATATATATATATATATATAATCCATATATATTTCTCTGGAGAACCCCAATATATCCACCAATCGGAAGCACCATCCTCAGATTTTTAATGAAAGCTAGTGTGGCAAAGAAGAACTAAAAAAGAAAGGTTGGGTATTGGCACATTTCTCCTGACATACAGATTGTCATGCCTCACTCAGAGATCTTTGACTTTAAAGTTGATTCTATCACTGAGACTTTTTAATTCTCTTCCCTGGGAAGGGAGTGAGTGGAAGCATTTTGTATTCAGGAAGGACCGGGAAAGAAATATTCTTTCCAAGAAGAGAAGACTGTGATAATCATTAGTAGTATTCACCAAATATTTCTGCCTTCATGATAGGATTGCCCTTCTCCTCTTTTAAAGTTAGGCCGCCAGGCGTGGTGGCGCACGCTTGTAATCCCAGCATTTGGGAGGCTGAGACCAGAGGATCCGGGTTCGCGGCCAGACTCAGCTACCTAGTGAGGCACTCTGCAACTTAGTGAGACTTGGTTTCAAAATAAAGAATAAAAAATAGGGCTGAGGGTATAGCTCGGAGGTAGAATGCCCCTGAGTTTAATCTCCAGTACCGAAAAAAAAAAAAAAAAAAAGTTAGGCAAAAAGTATGGAACTTGCTCTAGCTAATTAAATCTGGAAGGAAGGAAGCAAAGAAGGGAGACTGGTAAAAAGGGGAGGGGAAAGAGAGTGGATTAGATACTCCTAGTTGAGATTTGATCTGGAATTTCAGGAAATAATCCTGGAGCTTTGCAGAAAAGGCAAAGGGTGTAGGATTTTTCTTTTCACTCTTTGTTTTGAGACATTGGACATTACTGATTCACAATTCATTCTTTGATTTTGGGCCAGACAGGAATCTCCATGAGAAGAAAAGCTTTCACTGGCATATTCACTGGCCTATATCCCCAATACCTAGAGCCTCATACCTGCTCAAAAATAACTTGGAACCAGGTACAGTTGTGCATGCCTATAATCCCAGTACTTGGGAGGCTGAGACAGAAAGATCACAGGTTTATGGCCAGCTTCAACAATTTAGTGAGGCCCTCCACAACTTAGTGAGACTCTGTTTTAAAATAAAATAGGCTAGGGTTGTAGCTTGGAGGTAGAATGCCTCTAGGTTTAATCCCAAGTACTCCGCTCACGTGTGTGTGTATGTGTGTGTGTGTGTGTGTGTGTGTATGTGTATTTTATTCCTCTAAAATATATTAGTATGCAGGTATAAAGGGAGGAATCCAGAGCCTGTGCCCTTCACTGCTACCCAATGTGAATGTCAATATTAGCTATTTATTAGAGGAATAAAATCTGTTCTGCATAGGAACACATCAGCCATTTCTTGAAAACAACAACAACAAAAATTTTATATGGTACTGGAGATTGAACCCAGAGGCATTCTATGTTTGACCTACACCCCAGCCCAATTTTATTTCTTATTTGGAAACAGGGTCTTACTAGGTTAATGCAATTCTCACTACTTGCTGAGCCTGTCCTCAAACCTGCGATTCTCCTGTCTCAGGGATTACAGGCATGGATCACCATGCCCATCCTTTTTATAGATTTTATTATACTGACCAAATCAAACCTTACTCAGTGTATCATACAAAATAGTTTTGCTGCCCTAAATTCTAAGGAAACCTCAGTCTAATAGAAGCATGATGATAATCAAAGAGGTTTGGACTGGGGCTTAGCTTCATGTTTAATTTTGACTGGAAGAAGTCACAGTATTGAATATTTCTTCAATGATGAAGAACTGAGTGATTGATGGCTTGTCTGGGGAAGTGATATCCTCCGACCCTAGACATTCTCAGTTCCTTGCCAAGATGGGCTGGGACAGAGGGTGAAGGACAATCTGCTGGGGCTCCGCTCTCCTTCCAGCCTCACTTGTTACATTTTGCTATTGCCATAAAAGGGTGAAAGGAGACTTGTAACCATATCTTTAATTTTTTTATTTTCTTGAGGTGTTCATTACATTACAAGAGAGTTTTCATCCAAATGGTAGCATAAGCCTAGAAGTTTTTGATTTGCACAAACATTGAAAAAGCAACTCATTTTACCAGAATCGTACTTCTTCAGGCCCACATATGGGTGTGGCTGTGAAAAAAAAATGGCAGAAACAGGTTCTTAACAGTTTATTGGCTCAGAAGCTTCCCTGGGCTGATTCGAGTGTCCTGACAGACTTCAGTGTGTGACAGAAGCAAGAGCTAACACTTAGGAGGACAGTCGCTGTCTCGGCACATTGCATGTATTAACCGAGATGATCCTCACAAATCACCATGACACCACACCCACTTTACAGATGAGGCAAGGCATTCCCAGAAAGGGAAGTCACATGCCCAAGTGCACGCAGGTATGAAGGGAGGAATCCAGAGCCTGTGTGCTTCACTGCTACTCAAAGTGAATGCCAACTGGCAGACTTGGCAGCATTGGTTATATGGCTTACTACCAGAAGAGGAACAGAGGTAAGAATCAGTGAGCAGAGAAGGAGCTAAGGAACAGAGAACAATCTTAAGGTCCTTAAAATAAAGCACAATTGCCTTATTTTGTACTTTTTACTATAAAAATAATGTGCTCACTGGAGGAAATATGGAAAATGCTAAAACCCATACAAAAAATAAATTAAAAAATAAGAATGTCGAATCTTTTTGCTGTATACAAAGGTCTCAGGTCTCCATTTGCTCATCTCCTCAACCAGTAATTCAGTATACATTTGCCAAGTGCTGTGTATGGCACTGTGGAACAGGGAAAATCGTGCCAGTCACTTAGCCTCACTCAGCTTTCATTAGTTTAAACAAGGAAATGAAGCTATATACTACCATTTAAAGCCAGCTGTAATTAAAAATGACACACATGAAGCACAGAGGACTTTTAGGGCAGCAAAACTATTTTGACTAATACTGTAATGGCAGAAATGTGTCATTATATATTTGTCCAAACCCATAGCCAAGAGCAAACTTCAGTGTAGACCAGGGACTTTGGATAATTCAATGTGACAATATAGGTTCATTGATTGTAACACATGTAGCACTGTGGTGTAGGCGCTGATTTCAGGGACCCTGTGCATATGCAAGTGTATGTAGGGGAGGGGTGTATGGAACTCTGTACTTTCTGCAACTTTGCTATAAACCCAAGACATCTCTAAAAATAAGGTCTATTTAGCAGGGAATGTGGCATACACCTGTAATCCCAGTATTTAGGAGGTTGAGACAGGAGGATCTGCAGGTTTGAGGCCAGCCTCAGCAACGTAGCAAGGCCCTATTTCAAAATAAAAATTTTAAAAAGGGCTAGGGTATAGCTAAAAGGTAGAATTGCCCTGGATTCCACTCCCAGTGCCAAATAACAATAATAATAATAATAATAATAATAATAATAATAATATCTATATAAAACTCAAAAAATGAGCTTTTAAAAAGTGATAGAAAATTAAAATAACTGATGCTTTGTGTTTGTTGTAGAGCACACATAGTTGTAAGAAATTCTACATGAATTAACTAATTCAGCCCTCCCTGCAACTAACTGAGGTGAGAGTATCTTTAAATCCCCCTTTTGTAGATCTTTAACTATAAGTTGAGGGAACTAAGATACAAAAAAGGTAAGTAGATTCCCAAAAGTCACTTCTAGTAAACAGTAAAGGGGCCTCTGTGGAGATGTAGAACAATAAGGATGAAGGAGATGGTGAAAATGAGCCACTTTTACACAGCTTTGTAATACCTGGAGTTAGGGTTTCTATGGGGGCAGAATGTTATATTTCTGGTTGTTGCTCCCTTCTCAGAGAGAATAGTAATAGTTGGTGTGTGCCAATACTCACCCCTAAGCACTGTAGATATCTTATATCTTTGGGGCAGAGTTGGAGCATTGTTTGTCTCCAATTGGTCACCTTGTCCTGAACCTCCTTCTTCCTTCCCCTCACAGAACTATCTCAGATCACTTCCCAGCAATGGCTCCTCCCAGCCCCTCTCCTCCAGGGCGGCCCCAGCATTCTACACAGCCTCCCTCCTGGCACCTCTGCCCAGGTTGTGGTTTGGCCCTGGAGGTCTGAACTGAACAGGGACAGCCTGAGCTGAACCTCAGGACTGGGAAGATTTTGTGCTGGCCTGAGGCACAAGTCATTCCGCAGTTGGCCACTCTTGTTGTTCACCCCACCCTGGTAGTGATCTCTCCTGGGACATCAGGCACTGCAGCAGGCTGGTCTCAGTACGCCTCCCTCCCTGCCTCCTTCAAGGGGCATTAGTGAGATTTCTTTTACACAGAAAGTTTTTTCTGTAGAATTTTGTAAGCATTCCGCTATTTCACAAGTTTGCTTAAAACTGTACCAAGTTACACGTCAATACCTTTTCAAAAAGGACCTGGCAGCCGGGCGTGGTGACGCACGCTTGTAATCCCAGCATTCGGGAGGCTGAGACCGGAGGATCCGGGTTCGCGGCCAGCCTCAGCTACCTAGTGAGGCACTCCGCAACTTAGTGAGACCCGGCTTCAAAATAAAGAATAAAAATAGGGCTGGGGGTGTAGCTCGGAGGTAGAATGCCCCTGAGTTCAATCCCAGTACTGCAAAAAAAAAAAAAAAAGGACCTGGCTTTCACCTGCTCCTGTTGGCACAGACTTCCTCCCTGGGGAGCAGAGTCTCTGCTTCCTCCTCCTTGAATCTAGGCTGGCCCTGGACTGATTTCCATAGTAGAATTTGGTGCAGCTGACACTGAGCCAGTTCTGGACCCTGGTCTTTAAGATAACTAGTAGTTTCTACCTCCCGTTTCTTGTATCTTTGAGCACCATGAAGAATCCCAGGCCCCATTGCTGGAGAGAACTCACGTGGAGGAACACTGAGACATCTCACATGTGTTGAAGAAACACGTTGAATGTCCAGCCTAAGCCTTCTGATGACAGCCTCACACTCCCAAGCAAGAACCACTGAAGTCCATCCATTCAACCCACTAAACTAAGAAGGGTGATAATAAATTACTGCTTTATGTCACTGAGTTTTATATTGTTTTCTGTTTTTGTTTTGGTGTGTGTGGTACTGGGGATTGAACCCAGGGGTATTCTACTTCGGAGCTACACCTTCAGTTCTATTTATTTTTTATTTTAAAAGAGTCTCACTAAGCTGCGGAGGGCTAAATTGCTGAAACTGTCCTCAAATCTGTGATCTTCCTGTCTCAGCCTCGAAAGTATTGGGAGTCACCATGCATGGCTATAGTGTTTTATTACATAGCAGCAGATAACTAAATTGTGATCATTTGCTTTAACCCAGTAATTCTAGGAATCTAGAAAATAATCTAAAATATAGACTAAGTTTCATGAACATGATGTTTAATATATCAGATGGTCAGTATAAAAAAGCAGAAAAAGGAGGTATATATTTAAGTAAATCATACATATGATTATGTACATTTAAATACCGCTTGTGTGTGTGTTTGTGGTGATACTGGTACTGGGGACTGAACCCAGGGGTATTCTACCTCCAAGCTACACTCTTAGTCCTTTTTATCTTTTTTTGTTTTGAAACAGGGTCTTTCTAGGTTGCTGAGAGTTAGCGTCTCACTAAGTTGCTAAGGCTGTTCTCTAATCCACAATCCTCATGTCTCAGCCTCCCACATACAAGCATTACAGGCATGTACCACCATGCCCAGACCTAAGAAAGCATTTTACTATCATCAAAAATGCTTATTAAAAAAAGAAATAAACCTGGAGGACCCAGGTTTGCAGCCAGCCTCAGCTACCTAGTGAGGCACTCCACAACTTAGTGAGACCCTGTTTCAAAATAGAGAATAAAAAAAAAAAAAAATAGGGTTGGGGGTATAGCTCGGAGGTAGAATGCCCCCGAGTTCAAAAACTCAGTACCGCAAAAAAAAAGAAGGAAATAAACAAGTCACCAGATAATCAATACTGTATGGATCACTGTCACATAATATACACACATTTAGAAATGGCTGAAAGTAAATATGACAAAACATTATCATCCTTTTTAACCAATGGTAGGATTGTGATGCTTATTGTTTTGTTTTCTTTTTCATACTCTTCTGGATTTTGCTAAGTTTCCTATAGTGGAATTATATTTTTAGATCTTATCATAAAAGTAATGTGTGCCCATTATTAGAAAAATTAGATATTAATAACAACAGAAGAGATAATGGAAGGAAAAAAGACGAGCAGCTACAACTTTTACACACCTTGCTATATCTAGCAGCATGTTCAGAGCAGTTACAGAACTAATCACCCCTATAAGCATTATTCCCCCCATTTTATAAATGAAGAGGCTGGGGGTGTAGCTCAGTGGTTGAACATTTGCTCAGCATGTGCAAAACCCTGGGTTTCCTCTCCACCAACACAAATTAATAATAATATTTAAATTATGACACTTGAGCTTAAGGAAATTAAGTAACTTGCCTAAGGACACACATATTATAAATGACTGAACTGGGATTTGAACTGTGTTTGATTCTTAACCTCTGAGCTCAACCACCAGGCTGACCCTCCCAACAATTCCATGAAGTAGACATCATCTTCAACGTTACTCAGAGTTAACACCTGAGAAGGTTTCTATTCTGGAACTCTCAAGATCTTTCTGGAATATTCACTCCCTTATACCCCATATATATTATTTCCCTGTTCAAAAGCAGATTTCATGACTGTACATTAAAATTACCTGGAGAGGTATTTTAATATACCAAGCTTCTACACAGAGACTAATGACGTAACTGGGCCCCAGCCAGTTGTGTCTACTGAAGCAGCATGAACCAGCCAGCTTGGGCTTCCATGGTGCTAGGGAACTATAGCTCTTGACCTAGGTTTAGTCTCATCTCTGTGTGTGTGTGTGTGTGAGTATGTGAGTGTGTGTGTGTGTGTGTGTGTGTGTGTGTGTGTACACATGCACAGATGTGTTTTGTTACCAGTGGCCTTAAGTCACTTTCCCAAATAAACCACCTTCCTCCCCCTTTCAAAGTTTCCTAAAAAGTTTTGGTGAAAGCACATTCCAATCCTTTGTTTCAGTGAGCTTGGGAAACCACCTTTTCTATCCTTACAACAATAAAAAGAAAAAGGAAAGTGTGAAAGAATCCTCAAAATTACCAAACAATCCTAGTTCCTAGGAACTTACTCTATCAGCAAATTTAAGGAACAAAGAAAGACGCATCCAACCCTCTTCCTTCCAAAGTTGCCTGGCAGGCATCTGGGCTTGGCTTTTAAGAGCCCGTTGGGAAGAGCATCTCTCCATGTCTTTCAGCTCGGCTACCCTGAGGAGGTGGAGCTCTTGTTTTCTAAAGGTTGCATTACACATAGTCTATGGAAGACTTAGATTATGTGAATCTTTTTTGCTCAAAGAGAGTTCAATTTTTAAAAATCTCAAGCTAGAAGGAAAAAAGAAAATCCTGCTAGAGGAAAACCTCACTGGCTCACCCACCGGTAAAGTTGTATTAAAATATAGCCCCAAGCTATTTCTGGGTTGTTTTGTTGTTGTTGTTGTTGTTGTTGTTTAAGATGATGTAACATTTTTATCCCTGTTGACAAGTACCTTCTGTGTGTTCTATATTCACATAGAGACTAAAATTCTGAAAATATTTTCTTTTGACCTATTTAAGTTCTTATCTTCCCATTGTGGTTGTCTCCACCTCAAATAGCTCACAGAGGCATAGGTCACTGCAGAACCTTTGCTACTTTCCATGGAAAAACCCACAGAAAGGGACTTTTATTTGAGACAAATTGACAGTTCTCTCTTCCCATCTTTGACAGCATAATATCTATGTGGCCAGATCAACCTTCAGTGCTGCCTCTGGTGGTAACTGAATACAAATGATGATCTTGTCTGAACAACCTGAAACTGACTGCAGCCTCTACAGGACATTTTTGCATCCCAGAAGAATCTAAGAACTGAAACTATGCCATTGCTATACAAGTTCCTCTTAAAAGGACTTTGGCTCAGTTCATCTGCACTTCATTACTAATTTACTTCTTACTGCAACGGAGACCAAAGTTGAAGCGTTCAAGGACCAAATCTCCTCCAAAAGGTCCTCCTAAGCCAGTACTGGTCTTTCACCTGTTGTCTCTGGAAAGCAGGACTAGACTAGTACGGAATTAAGAACAAATTCTTCCAGCAACACAAGACTGCTCCTTTTTTAGATTGACCCTAAAAAATAACAAAAACAAACAAAACTCTACCTCAAACCCTACCAGAATAGAGAATTTTCCTGAACACTAAAAAGTTATCATGCAGTAATATTTTAAGTAGAGGTATAAGGAAAAAAAATCTACAGTTTCATGAACTCTACTGTAGATTTTAAGTATAGTATGCTGTTCCTCAAAGCTAAGAGCACTTTTTTACTTCTCTGCTCCTCACAAAGTATTATTGTTTCCTTTTTTCCTTTGTCTAGCCCTCAAGAGCCTTGCTTGAAGAACCAGTGGCTTGTACTGGGTATGGACTCACAACCAGCACCAAGGGTAGACTCAGTCCACAGAATGTAAGAGGACAAGCAAGGCAATGTTTGTGGAGTCCAGGGGCTGAACCCACTGCACCACAGAAGAAATGCCCCAATTGTCCTCCTAAGCAAAAATTGCCACGATTCCCCATAAACAATCAGTTGTCCGTTGACTGTTATAGACTTTAATACACAACCAGCTGTCTGAGAAGGAGTTTATAACTGTTGACCAAAGACACAGTAGGGAAGGGAAATGAGAGATTTCCACATAGCAGGAGAATGGCTTGTCTGCAGCCTGCAGTAAATAAAGACGCACACAGAACTCCCATTTAAAATACGTCAGCATGCCTGGATTCAAGCTAAAATTATGGGTACAGCACAATGGGCTTCATGTGGGAGTCTTTCTCAACAGATAGTGTATTCTTCTCACATGGGTACCCATAAATTCAGGATTGCGAAATAGATGGTAGTTACCAGCAGATATCTTGTAAAGTGCTCACAAGAGATTCTTTAGATGATACAGAGCAAGATGCACTAGTTTGGCTACAATCAGAATTAACCCTTTGCTCATCTCTTCCCCACTTTCTGTTCTGTTTTCCTTTCCAGGATGACTCTTCATTCTCTTTTCTTTCACAATCTCTCTGATAGCCACTCTCCATGAGAAGGGTTCCGAACCAGTATTTTAACCAGGCCCTAATCCTAAGGGAAAGATGATGTCTCCAAAATCTGATCAGGTGTGACAGAGAACAGAACCCAAAGCAGTCAGCCATGGGCGCTTGCCTCTCTGTACTGCAGCACGTCCCCGCCACCCCGCCCAGGGCTGCTCCAGTTCTGACCAGCCAGCCAGAGATAACTGGATGTGGTCAGGGCTGAAGGTGGATGGCGGTGCTGTTGTGAAGCTCAATAAAACCAAGCAGGGAAGGACCTGCATGCCTTAGAGAAACAGATACAGAAATAAAGGCAGAGGGCACAAAACACAGACACGTAGAGGTAGAATTTATCAGAGAAGACATAGAATGTTTCTTCATCCGATAAAATAAATAGGGGTGAAGAAGGAAGAAAAAGCACATATTTTAGTAGAAAATAAGTCTATTTTGTGCATTCTAAAATGTATCTTTTGCCAGGCATGGTGGCACACGCCTGTAATCCCAGTACTTGGGAGGCTGAAACAGGAGGATCAACAGTTCACGGCCAGCCTCAGCAACTTAGCAAGGCCCTCTGCAACTTAGTGAGACCCTGTTTCAAAATAAAAAATAAAATAGGGCTGAGGGGTATAGCTCAGAGGTAGAATGCTCCTGGGTTCAATTCCTAGCACCACGGGAAAAAAAATGTATATTTTCCAAAACATCAGTGTGAAAGATAATTTGAGGCACACTGAAAAGTTTTTCAAATACCTTCCTAGTTTGATTCCCACTCCTTAAAAGAATTGAAAAGCTTTTACAAAATTTTAATTCTTAATACTTGAGATTAAAAAATATGCCTATCATAGTTGCTTTAGAACTATTCAGAGTTAATAGCCATCCTATGATCTCAAATTATCTTTACATTAACAAAAGAAAATTTATTAGAGTTTAATTAGAGGACTTTTTTCTTCTGCTTGAGATACATGAAATTTAATGCCCAATTCTAGTTTTAATAATTAAAAGTGCTTCTATTTTAAAGATGGAAAAACTTTGAGTAGGTAAAGGAATCTTTCCCTTGAGATGTGTATAGAAGCTTTTGAAAAGTCTACTATAGATGTGTAGTTGACTATTCCTTACCTCAAGAAACCTCTGTTCCTCAGTTTCCTCTACTGTGAAACAGCACCTTTCTCATAGTATTTATAAGAGGATCAAATAAGTTGTTAGAAGACAGCATTGCCCTTAAGCACTTCACAGTATAACCCATTACAAATGCATTCACTTCCTCTTGCTTTACTTTTTCTTCCAGGATAACTTTTTAAGGAAAAAGGGGTACTGGGGATTGCCCAGGGGCATTCTATCTCTGAACTACACACCTAGTTCTATTTTTATTTTGAAACAGGATCTCACTAAGCTGCTGAGAATAGCCTCGAACCTGTGATTTTCCTGTCTCAACCTCCCAAGTACTGGGATTGCAGGTATGTGCCACCACACCCAGCTCAAGATAGCTTTTTATTGAAGTATTCATGCAAAAGTGCAGATGAGTAGACCACTTGGATTTTCAGAAACTGAACATACCCATGAGGCCCCTATCTATGTTAAGAATCCAGAATATTCCTAACATCTTAAGGGCTTTTCTCATTCTCCCTTTCAATCACTACAGCCCCACTCCCCACCCCCAGTTCACAGTAACCATTGTCATAACGGTATTAACTTTGCTGTTTTATTTTTATCTTTATAATGTGCTTTTATTGGTGCATTATAGTCTCACATAATATAAATCATTTTGACAATGACATACAGCACACAGTATTTGGTGCCTCCCTACCTCCCCACTTCCCCCTTCCCAATACAGAGTACTGAGATTGGCATTGGTATATTCACATATGTACACATAGCTGATAGTAGTATTTCCATTGATGAATCTCAGTCTTCCCCCTCTGCCTCCCCTAGACCACCTTCCTGGCTCCACTGAGGTTTTGCCTTCATTGTGTGGAGTCCCTCTGGTGTCTCAATTACTCTCTAGCTTCCACATATTCCTTCACTTTCTGTGACTGGCTAATCTCACTTAACAAAATATTCTCCAGGTCCTTCCATTTTCTTGCAAATGACATAATTTTGTTCTTCTTTATTGCTGAGTAGAATTCCATTGTGTGGATATCCCATAATTTTGCAATCCATTCATCGGTTGATGGACACCTAGGTTGGTTCCATAGTTTGGCTATTGTGAATTGTTCTGCTATGAACATGGGTATACATATATTACTGTAGTTCTCTGATTTCAGCCCCTTTGGAAAGATATCTAGGAGTAGAATAGCCAGATCATATGGTGGATCCATTCTGAGTTTTCTGAAGAATCACCACACTGATCTCCATAGCAGTTGAACTAGTTTGCAATTCTACCAACAGCGTAGTGGAACATAATGTATAAAACTTATATATATGTATAAAATTAAAGTATAATTTAATGGTATTAGTACAACCACTTTATTGTGCAACCAACAGCACCATCCACCTCCAAAACTGTTTTCATCTTAAAAAACTAACACTCCATATCACTAAACAGTATCTCCCCATTTCCTCTCCTCTAGCCTCTGGCAACCATCATTCATTCTATTTCTGTCTCTATGAATTTAGCCACTCTAGAGGTCTCATACAAAGGGAATCAAGTGTTTGTCCTAGTTTTGCCCATTTTTGTTCTCTGCAAGAGTAGAATTATATAAGTATGTTCCTTTCTATGTCTGGCTTCTTTCCCTCCACATCACATCTGTGGGATTCACCACTTCTATTGGGGACAGTTGTGCTTTATTCTCATCATTATATAGACTCCCTCGTGTGAACATGTCACAATTAATGTATTCTAGAGGTGATGAGCATGAAGATAGTTTTCAGATTGAGGTTTTTATGTGTAGTCTTGTTACATCTTTTGGTAAAATAAATGCCTAAGAATACAATTGCTAAATAATAGGGTACTCAGCTTTAATAATATCCTTTTTGTTATTGTTGTTGTTCAATCACCATAGAGAAGTAATCTCTTGGTTCATATGACTTATACAATCTCTTTTGTGAAGAAAAGCAATGAAATATTTGAACACAGGTGATATCTGCACTCACCTCTACTCCCCCACTCAGAGACCACACTCCACCTCCACTGAGCTTCCTGCACTTGCCTGAACACCATTCTCCTACTCTCTCTCCTCTATAAGCATTGTGAGTGCTTCCTTCAGACTATACCCCCCCTAGTTGGTTTGATGACTGCTTGTCACTCAGATCTCAGCTCCTCTGACAAATGGTCCCAACGGACAAAAGCATGCCTCCTCAGAATGCTCACCATGGTGGTAGGAGTCAATTTGCTCTGACATCCTCCTCTTCCCCAGGTCTTACCTCTTAGTACTAAGCACGCTGCCTCTTTACTTTTAGGGTTGTCTGTATATACAGATTAAACATACTTTGAGCCTCCACTCTTGGTTCACCACTATTGTAAAACAAAATATCAGAACATACACAAATCCAAACAATTCAGACTGACATCAGCAATCAGGTTAAATCCACTTCCCGGTAGTTAGTTGTATATAGCACCATCTCACTGTTCTAGATTATTTCAAGTCTGGGCACTCACTAGCATTTAATATCACCTAATTCAAATATAACAGGAAGAACTTTGCAGTGGATCTTTCCAAAGAATAAGTATAAACACAGGAATCACTGAACTCTGAGCTAATCATTAGTGTTGAAGAAGAAACAATGCTCTGAATCCATAAGGCTGCAGTTACAGAATGTAATATGCACTAACAGATAAAAGGAGCCCAATTAACAGTTCCACTCAAAAATAATCTAAGAAAACCTGATCTAAACAGGAGAAAAATAGGGAACTGACTCAGATCTCTTTCTCTTTAATTACATGTAAAATTTTATCATGTTCATGAGTGAGACTTACCATAATGTCTTTTCTCTACAAATTACTCTCTAAACTCAATGTAAACCCAAGTCTGTTTATGGAACTCAGCCTTATTCTAAAATCAGCTGGGGAAGATGAAGACATAAGAATCCATGGGAAAGATAATTTAGTATACAGAGCACATCCTCTAGGAATCTTAACTATACACTAAAACTATAGGGATTAAGTTGATAATATTAATATGGGAATTAACAGATTGGAATGGAATGCAAGAAAATATCCACTTATAAATGGATCTAATATATAATAAAAGTAATATTCAAATCAATGGGTGAAGCTTGAATAGTCAATAAGAATGTCACAACAGTTAACTATTCAGAAAAAAAAAAAATAGACTATTGTCAGGTAAGAATACAGCAGACTGCAAGTAACCAAGAAACTAAACTAAGAGAGGCCTAAGCAAATGTGGATATAATTTCTCATATAAACCAGAAGAAGTAGGTGCTAGCATTGGCCCATTTGCTCAATGATACCCTGATATAGAGGTTAGCAAAGAATGGCCCATGGGCCAACCACCAGTTTTGTACAATTCACAAACTAAAAATAGTCTTCACCTACTCCAAAAGGGTGGGAAAAAGCAAAAGAATATTTAATAGCATGTGAAAGTTATTTTAAATTCAAGTTTTACTGCCCATGAATAAAGTTTTACTGGAACGCATCTATGCTCATTTGTTTACACTTCCTCAATGGTTGTTTCTAAGCTACAACACCAGAGTTAAGCAGCAATGACAACTGAACATGTGTATTCTGTACCTTTACAGAAAAAGCTTGCCAACCCCTGCTCTAAGGAACCCAAACTCCTTCCAGCTTTCTTCTTTGCTATCTTAATCACATTGCTGAGGCAATGTAATTTACTTTATTACTACAAGGTAGGCCCCCAGCTTCAAAACTGTCCAGGAACTCCAGCAGACCCCCACTTAGCCTGGCCAGAGTATCACAGGGCCATGCCCAGATGCAAGAGACCTCCATCTCTCCTCACTCAGAAACAAGCTTTGGAAGGAAGAAATGTGTGAACAAGACTATGAACACAAAAGCTAGAAGATACAGAATGTGTGTGTCTTTCTACAGGAAAGACTATAAAAGAAACCCAGAACCAATAAAGGTAATGATTGACAGATGTATCCATATTAATCCTCCATGTAAAAGAAACTTTAAGACAAAGTATGGCAAATGTACTTCAATTTGTTAAGAGTTTCTATAAAACAAGCAAAAAATACTTGATAAAGAAACTCCAGGTGGGCATGGTAGCATACACCTATAATCTCAGTGTTTGGGAGGCTGAGACAGAAGGATTGCAAGTTCAAGGACAGCATCAGCAATGTAATGAGACTCTCAGAAATCTAGCAAGACTGTTTCAAAATGAAAAATAAAATAGGCCTGGGGGTGCAACTCAGAGGTAGAATGCCCCTGGGCTCAATCCCTAGTACCACACACACACACACACACACACACACACACACACACACACAAAGAAAAGAAACTCAAAGAATTCATATGGCTAATAAGAATTATTTAAATTCTAATTTTTAAAGATGTAATAATGAAATGTTTTCCTTATCAGAATAACCTGCCCTGTGCAGGAAAATGAAGACTCACGGTTGAGGTGAATAAAAATTGACCATCTTTAGAGAAAAGTTCAGTAGTATAGAAAGACCAAGTGATCTCTGACACAGCAATATGTCTATCATTTTCCCCTTAGAAATCCTCCTCATACAAGATGTTTTTCAAAGATAATCATAGCACCATAATAGCATATGACTTTAGATAACCTTTGAATGTTCACCAGATAAATAGGATATAGAACTATTTAAATTCTGCTTAATACTAGTGTTTCTGAATAAAGTGTTTTAATTCTGAAATGTATCCATAATACCTGGCTAAGGAGATGCAGGGTTTTTTTTTTTTTTTAAAGCTATATTCAAATGCAAAGAAAGAAGTCTTGCAGGGCACATAAAAGGCCTGAAAGTCACTATTCCAGCATAGGATTGTCCCTGGAAAATAGGAATTTCATGTTTATATTTTGCCATTCTTAAGATTTAAGCCAAACTCCTACTACTTCCATAAAGTTGTCAAAACTTCAGTTGCAGATGTACCAAAAAACAAAAACCAAAAACCTCAGAAGTTAGTGCATCCCTACTTCAGAAAACCCACCACCTAGCCATGACAGCTCAGAAAAGTCAGGAGTAATACCCTTCCTAGACTCAGTCCTCACCCCAATCCCCATTCTACACAGATGCTGCAAGACAGGCTAACGGGGAGAGTGAGGGACAACCATGGAGATGCTCAGACACAGCTAGTCTAAGACAGTTTGAGCTTCACTGACATGCTCACCCTCCATTTATACGATATTAGGACAGATCATGTTATCAAAGTGCAAAGAGTCATCGTGAACTTTGTTTCTCTTCTGCACCAGAATCTAACAAATAATTTTGACATTAACATCCACAATGGATTACTTCCCTATGTCTTATTTTGTAGCTAGGTTTTAGAACCTAAAACCAGAAGTTGTGTGAGTAAATGCCAAAGTGGCCAACCATTTGTTTCAAGGAACATTCGAGCTGCTTCTCTTTTCCATGATCCCCGACAATGAGACTTGAAACCCCAAATGTACATCCACTTATTCTGCTTCAGAGACTCAAGGACATCAAGATCCAACACAAGAGACCCACACTGATGGTGGCATAGAGTTTTATTGAAGATAGTGAAAAATCTAATACTGCTAAGTACAAGTCGTTAGCCAGGAAGTTCCTTAAATAGACTTAACCCTGCTGTGAGGCTCAAGCCCCCTCCATCAAGAATCAGACTCCGGAGACATCATCCATCACTCCCAGGCTTTCATCTAATTCCCACCAGATAGTGAGGGCCTTGGTGTCCTGTACCCATGACTAGACTGATAGAATGTTCCCTTGAATGGAGGCCTCACTCACTCCAAAGAGGCCAGGAATGCTAGGTAGGGAGGAACTGACACTCCAAGGTCTAGGCCAGCTTTGGAGCAACCCCAGACCTATGGGACAGGGAAGGACAGTAGAAGAAAAATCACCTGGAGGGATCTAAACCAGTCCCATTTAACCCCAAGGGCAAACACACCCATTCCAGCTCCTCTTTTCCCATCTAAGTGGCCTCCAAAGTGAGTCAAACCTAACCCACTTATATAATCCAGGACAAAGCAATATCCAGGCAGCTAGACACCCAATGGGCCCAGCCCCCCACACAGTGATAGGAGTGTCAGAACAGTAGAGGGGCTTCCATCCACCAAGAGAAGTGTCCAAGGAAGGACAGCTGCTATAATGCCGTTCTTCTTACTGTGCTTTGAAAACTAGAAACCAAATCCCCTCACCCTCCAAAGAGCTCTGGTGGCTTTGACAAGTCCCAGCCCCTTTCAAGAGTCCCGAGACTTGAATGGGTGTGGGACCTGCAGGAGGCTCCAGTGTATATCATGAGCAGCCACACTGTTCTATCAGGGATGTGTTCATGTAGTGCACGCTCATCTTGTATTCGTCATCCTGGACCATCAAGGAGAAAAGCTGGCCCTTGATGGGACCACAAACTTGGAAGAGCCAGGGACATGTAGGGGCCTCCTTCTGTGGAAACAAAGGACAGAAGGGTAAACAATATTATAGCCACATCCCTATACTTAAGAACATCAGTAGACTTGGCAGAGGTAAGTGGGAAAGGAGGAGGACATGAGAAGTCTTTACTTTAGGGCTGCTTCAGAACAGTCTTTATGAAACTAGTGCTTCTTACGAACAAAAGTGATAAGGAATAAAGTCACAATGGGGGAAGATGTGACATGCTACCCTAGTTTAGACTGCATTAGCACCACATTCAGTGGCTTCTTTGGCTTAGCAGGAGACAGGCCCAGAGACTTGAGCTCTTTTCCCATCTCAAAATAACCCCAGAAGAGAAAGAACATCTTACCTTATAGCACTCAAAGTTGGAGTGGTGGAGCTCATTATTCAGGCCCAGGCAGGCCCCCTGACAGTGTGGGAAACTGAAGGTCTTGGGCGCAACAATACACCTGCCCCAGAAAGCTCTGTGAAGGTTCACCTTGCGATCCTCCCGGTGACAGACCTTCTCTGATGGGAACTGAGCCTGGCTGTGTCCAGCCTGCAGGTGATTCTGGCCTAGGATCAGCTGCTCCACATTAGGGATAAAGGGCTCGTGGACATAAGGCAGGTGAAACAGAGGGGGTTGGGCGTAGAATGAGGATATGAACAGCAACACTATGTCTCGCTTATCTTGGGTGCTGGAGCACTCAATCAGGCTGGCTTCAGCAGCATCTGTGAACGGGTTCTTTTCTTCTGCCATGAGGGTGGGCACTACCTTCATCCAATATGTGAGTAAACAGTAGATGTCCAATAATGATCCTTTCTCTGACTGATAGGATGAGAAGATCATAGGGAAAGAGCCTAGGAGGACTTTCTGGGGACCTATTTGGTGGTTTTTGAACTCTAGAACAAGTTCGGAGGCATAGGGGGCTATTGGCACCCAGGCCCATAGCTGTATCAAGGAAATCCCCAAGAAGTGAGCCGCCTCAAAATGGAGAAGCCAGTAACTCTGCAGGAACTGGATGCCTGTGGGGAAAGAAGGGAAGCTTCAGGAGGCCACTATCAGAGATTCCTGCAGAGGAAGCTTACTAAACACCGCCTCCCTAGCAGCTTCTTACTCCCCACCTACTCAGCCTTGCAGGACTTGGCTGACTCATGACTCAGCTGTGTAACCCACCCACAAAGCCAGGTCTTGATTCCACACAACTAGGAATGAGCTTCCTCTATGCCCATCACCACACCACTGAAACTGAGAGAATGTTGGCCTTAGAGCTAACAACTATACCAGTAACTATGACTTTGGACAAGCCACTTGCCCTATCGGGCCTTCTAGCACACTCTAGTTACCCAGGTTACCAGGTGTGGCCTCCATACTTTAGAACACCCTCAGACACAAAACATTAGGGCATCAGTCATTAGGCTTAAGGCCTATCTATCAGACCTGCAGAACTGAGACCAGGAAACAGATTCCTTTCCTGCTAGACCAGCTGAGTATTTCTGCCCCCAACTCTTTGTTCCACCCATAAGAGGCCAAATATTTGTGATCATTTATACTCCATAGTTCTACTAGCCCTCCAAAAGCTACCAGGCAGCTTCTGGATCATTCCCTCCCTGCAAATACCAAAGATCCAGCTACTTACTTTTAGATGTGAGAGTAAAGCCACGTTGTCTGGCAGAGAAAATCTCACTCAGTTGGGAAGGCATAATCTGTGTGGGACAGTACAATGACTCCACCCAGTTAAGATGTATGCACCAAAGACTCAGAGCCAAAATCCCAGGGAGTAGCCAAGAGCTGCCTCTCCTGCTGCCACCGCCCTCCATGGTACCACTAGCAGACGCTGGGCTGCTCCCTTCACTGTCTTTAAATAGCCATCTGTCCAGGTGTAGGCTCAACACTAAGCCCTACAGCTTGGGACTGATTATGGATCTGAGAAAATTTAATTCAGGTGAGACAATCTGCCACTACTGGGACAACTTCAATACCTGCCCCTATGTGCAGAGTGGAGGTGCAAGTGATAACTCAGAGTATCTCTCTAACTAAACTTGAAAGCCTAAGGACACAATTAGTAGACAGATGCATTTATGCAGAGGATGTATGGACAGAATACATAGGTCCAAATGCTGGCAACAAGGACAGGTATGGACAGTTTACAAGTTGCAAACACTCTCACCTAACTTTCTCCGGAGCACTGGTTCTTAGCCAACATCAGACTCACCTAGAGTATTTGTTAAAATAGAGGTTGCTGGGTTCCATTCCCAGAACATTTGATTAGTCAGTGGGGTCTGAGAAGTTATCCCTCTAGTAATTCCCCAGATGATGCTTATAATGCTGGTCCTGAAACCACACCTGAGACCCACTGGTCTGCTTTATTTATACCATGGCTAGTACATTGGAGATGTTCAATGAGCGCTTGTTGGTTTCATTAATAACAAATAAGCTCTAATTGGTGTGTTTTATGTCTCTAGAATTCATTTTTTAAATCCTTCATATTAAAAGGATGAAATTTACTAAATCTAGGAGTATCAAAGCAAGTACACACATAAGGAAAGTAGTATTTTAGATTCATGCTCCCAGCATTCTTTTATTTTGTTCAAAGAAAGAAAAAACATGAATCTTTGTAAAGCAAATGAGAAGAACATAAGAGGCCAATGCAGTCCTCTTCACACTTTATAACACAAGTAATTATTATGAGAATATTACACATATATATATTCATATGTGTATATGTGTAGGAATGATCTGTCAATTAAACACATGTGGTAAGGCATACTTCATTAACAAATTAAGTTGTATTTTACAATATTTTATTTTCTTAAAGACCAAATGACATTGACATACACACACAGCAATCAAAAGAAGAGAAACTTGAGGTTTATTGTTTCTCATTAAAAATTCAGTGTTACAAATTATGTAAATAAGTATATCACAAGTAATGACAATCAGTACACTCCAACTTAGAAATGTTTCACCAACATTAGCTAATGAACTTAAACAGCAAGCTTGTGAGGTAGGCATTATTATCCTTGTTCTGTGTATGGAGAAAGTGAGGAAGAAGGAAGAACTGGCTTGCACATATCAGGACTCAGTCAGTTCCTGATACAGAGTAGACTCTGTAAAGACAATTCCTTTAAATTCTTGTCTTATAAAAATCATGAGATAAGCCAGGCGTGGTGGCGCACGCTTGTAATCTCAGCATTCGGGAGGCTGAGACCGGAGGATCCGGGTTCGCGGCCAGCCTCAGCTACCTAGTGAGGCACCCTACAACTTGGTGAGACCCGATTTCAAAATAAATAAAAAATAGGGCTGGGAGTATAGCTCGGAGGTAGACCGCCCCTGAGTTCAATCCCCAGTACCGCAAAAAAGAAAAAAAAAACATGAGATACAAAACCAAACCAAAGGAGAAAATAACTCAATTTATAGAAACAAGCATTGGTAAAGGAATAGGTACTTTTTAAAGCTAAGGGCAGAGTTTTGAAACTAATAATTTGTATGCACCCAGGTTTTCTGCTAATTACCACTACCTCCTCTGGGTTATCTTTTTAGTCAATGAGAAGTTGATATGATATGACTGATAGCTCTGTATTTTGAGCATTTTTTTTTTTTTTTGCTTTTTTTTTTTTTTTTTTTTTTTTTTTTTTTTTTTTTTTTTTTTTTTTTTTTTTTTTTTTTTTTTTTTTTTTTTTTTTTTTTTTTTTTTTTTTTTTTTGTGGTACTGGGGATTGAACTCAGGGGCATTCTACCTCAGAGCTATACCCCCAGCCCTATTTTTTATTCTTTATTTTGAAACCGAGTCTCACTAAGTTGCGGAGTGCCTCACTAGGTAGCTGAGGCTGGCCGCGAACCCGGATCCTCCGGTCTCAGCCTCCCGAA
>PVLC010020051.1:0-29739 GCA_004027655.1 Graphiurus murinus | reverse complement strand
AGGAGAAGAAAGAAAATCCAAATCATTGTATTCTGGTGCACTTTTATATTGAATGAGTTCTTCATATACATAAGGACTCTTTACTATGTAGTTTATTCTTATCTTATTTAGTTCAATCTTAACCTTTGCTCCTGATGCCTACATCCATTCAATCTCCATTTTACCCTAAAATATGAACATATTATAAAGTATGTAAGCTTTACATATGTTACTTTACAGTCTCATTGTCTTTCCTACTTTTCTAACACTACACCATGCTTTTGAGCAGGCCTTATTTCAAAATGTGTGAGCCCCTGAGCAAAATAAAAATGTGGAGCCCCTTGTTAAGAATTTTTAAGAAGTTCCAGATGGTGACAGCAAAAAATCAAAGGGTGAGAACCTTCTGACCACAGTGCCCTGTGCAATTGCATATTTCACACTCTTGCAAAACCAGCTCCTCTCTGAGAATAAAACAAGTCACAGTTAGTTCATGTAGTTTGTTGCTTAGTACTACTTCCTAGAATTCCATAATACCCACCTTTTAACTATTCTATCCCCTAGTATCAGATAATTTCCTTTCCTCGAATTCCCCACCATTAAAAACACCAGCATTTACACTTCCCATTATGGAATTTTGTAAGAATTTCTTTGAGACATCGATCTAGAATAAGCTTTGCTTTTGGTCATGTTTAATTATATGCTATCAGATTATTCTAGAATAGGCCATGTGCTCCCATCAGCAGTGCCACAAGTACCCATTTCTCTATTAAGTTCACTAGTTATAATGTTGCAAATATCTCTGTCATCAATTTGTCATTTCTCTACTTATTTCATCTGTTATTTAATTCATTGAACAAACATCCATCTCTGTTTGCATACTTACTTTTTCAATAATAACTTCTATATGGAAGTCTTTAAAAAATATTTCCCCATTCTTAGCCGGGCGTGGTGGCCCACACTTGTAATCCCAGCATTTGGGAGGCTGAGACCGGAGGATCTCGGTTCTCAGCCACCCTCAGCTACCTAGTGAGGCACTCCGCAACTTAGTGAGACCCTGTTTCAAAATAAAGAATAAAAAATAGGGCTGGGGGTATAGCTCGGAGTTAGAATGCCCCTGAGTTCAACCCCCAGTACCGCAAAAAAAAAAAAAAAAAATTCCCCATTCTTAGATCACAAAATAAAAGAGTGAAAGTTCTTTCCATTTCTCTATTTTAGTAGTAGCTGCAGGGCCTCGAGAGGGGCAGGGCCGTCCTCTCCTTTGTTCCTCCTCCCTGCCTTAGCTGGATGAAAGTGTAGGTGTTTTATCAAGGTTTCTGTGACCTCCAAGGTATCTGGTGGAGCAAGGGAAAGATTGACTACTTGTCTCCTAAGGACTCTACTTGGTTCATCTCATAGACAATTCATGGCCAGTGTGTTTACTCAGCTGCTATGTTCCAGGATTTGGGAACGTCTTAAAGGGATTGCATCACTTTAGTAGAATTTAGCTGGGTCCACAGTCTGAACACATTTATTTATTTGTTTATTTTTAATTTTTGTTGTACTGTGAGGTTGAACCCAGGGACCTTCTACCTCCAAGCTATACCCCCAGCTCTATTTTTCAGGGTTTATTTGTTGTTGTTGTTTTGTTGTGGTACTGGGGATTGAACTCAGGGGCATTCTACCTCCAAGCTACACCCCCAACCCTATTTTTTATTCTTTATTTTGAAACAGGGTCTCACTAAGTTGTGTAATGCCTCACTAGGTAGCTGAGGCTGGCCGAGAACTCAGATCCTCCGGTTTCAACCTCCCAAATGCTGGGATTACGAGAGTGCATCATCACACCTGGTTTATTTTTTAGTATTTTGAAATAGTGTCTCACTAAGTTGCAGAGGGCCTCACTAAGTAGCTGAGGCTGACTGCAAACCTGTGATCCTCCTGTCTCAGCCTCCCCTTGAGGTTTGCATTTTTATGAGCCTATAGGTATGGACCTACAAATGTGTGCCACCACGCCCAGCTTACTTTTTGTTTTGAAACAGGGTTTCCCTAGGTTGCTGAGAGTATCACTAAATTACTGAGACTGGCCTCTAACCTGTGATCTTCCTGTCTCAGCCTCCCAAATACTGGGATTACAAGTGTGCACTACCACACTCCAGCTCTGAACACATTTTAAAATCTGTGCCTGTAGGTCTGAATCAGGGATTTCACATTGTTTTCTCAAGGAGGTTAAATGCCTTCATGTTTGTGTAATGATGTCTCTTGTTTTGGCTAATTGCTCTGGAGTACCATCCCCTTGAGGTTTGCATTTTTATGGGTCTATAGATATGGATCTATGCTGTTTGTGTCTGAGGTTTAAGCTCTCTAATTTGGGGTTTGTGCACATTGAGGAGCTTTGGAAAGTCCATGTGTGTACATGCACCTGGTGGCTTGACTTCTAGAGTATATTGATGATTATAAACCAGAAGGAAAAAAGTCCAATGGACAAGGCAAGCATTAAAATGTACTCCCTTTGCTAATGAGTGTCATAATTCATTAAGCCACATGTATTTTCTAGGAAGAAGGTTTCAAACTGGAAAAGATTACAGGGCGTAGTGGCACACACCTATAATCCCAGTACTTTCGAGGCTGAGATAGGAAGTTTGCAGATTCAAAGCCAACCTCAGCAACTTAGCAAAGCCCTCTACAACTTAATGAGACCTTGTTTAAAAAAAAAAAAAAAGGGCTGGGCATATAGCTCAGAGGTAGAATGTTCCTGGGTTCATTCCTCAGTCAGTATATTTGTAAGACATCATCAGTTATAAGAAGCATTCTGAGAACAGAGATATAAAAATGTAAAAAAATGCACTTTGCACTTTGAAATCACTAAAAGACAGGTTAGTATAATGATAAAACTATAAAAATTTGCTTTTTGATTCAGATTTATATATGAGTTAAAGTACTCCTATACTTTAGCATATTATAATATTAAAATACCTAGCATTCTATTAGCTTCAAATTCTTTCTCCTCTTTTTTTTTATTGGTGCATTGTAATCATTCATCTTAATAAGGTACAAGCTGATAGAGGCATACATGCAAATATCACTTATTTAACCTTTCCCAATTCCCACACATTCTTTCCCCCCTCCCTCCTTCTCATGTTTGGCTTAGTAATTGACTTTGATATATTTGTGAATGTACATCATGTGCATTAGGGTGTTTCCCTCTCCCCCTCCTATTACATTCAGATAAGTCTCTTTCTTTGCTCATAAAAGGATTTTCCTTCTTCATCTAGAGAACCTCCTATGACCCACTTTCTCCCTAGCTTCCACATATTAGGGAGAACATCCGATTTTTTACTTTTTGTGACTGACTAATCTCACTTAGCATAATGTTTTCCAGTTCCATCCTTTCCCTGCAAATGACATAATTTTGTTCTTCTTTATGGCTGAGTAAAATTCCATTGTGCACATATCCCGTAGTTTTGTAATCCATTCATCTGTTGAAGGACATCTTGGTTGGTTCCATAGTTTAACAATTGTGAATTGTGCTGCTATAGACATAGATATGCATGCATTAGTCTGGTAGTTTGGGTAGATACCCAGAAGTGGTATTGCTGGATAATATGGTAGGCTCATTCCCATTAGTCTGAGGACCCTCCATACTGTTTTCTAAAGTAGTTGCACTAATTTGCAATCCCACCAACAATGTAATAGAGTTCCCACTTCTCCACACCCTTGCCAGCATTTGTTGTTGTTGTTGGTGGTGGTGTTTTTGATGATTGCTATTCTAATTGGGGTCAGGTGAAATCTCAGGGTAGTTTTGATTTGCATCTCTCCGATTGCTAATGATGTTGAACATTTCCTCATACATTTATTGGTCATTTGTATTTCTTCTTTTGTGAAGTGTCTATTTAGTTCACTTGCCCATTTTTTGATTGGGTTATTTGTATTCTTAGCAGTGAATTTCTTTAGTTCTTTGTATATTCTAGATATTAGTCCTCTATCCAAGAAGTACTTGGCAAAATTTTTCTCCCATTCTCTAGGCTCTCTGTTGAGGTTCTTGATAGTTTCCTTTGCTGCACAGAAGCTCTTCAGTTTAATTCAATCCCATGTGTTGCTCTTCCTTTGAATTTCTTGTGCCTTTGGGGTCTTGTTGAGAAAGTTTTTACCTGTGCCTATGTGTTCAAGTGTTGGCCCTATGTCCTCTCAGGTAGCTACAAGGTCTCTGGTCTGATTTCCAGGTCTTTGATCCATCTTGAATTGACTCTTGTGCAGGGTGAGAAAGTGGGGTTTATTTCCATTTTTCTGTAGTGGTAAATATCTTTCTTCTTTAATATTGTAGGGACTTTAAAAAACTCTAGCTATTGTGAAGAGAGTCCGGAAGCAGATAACCCATTAACTCTAATTGTGACCCAAACCTTACCTAGTAGATATTATAATCCACATTTTACAGGTGTGAAAACTGAAATTCAGAGAAGTTATTACATGACTAGAGAATTGGTAAATAGAAGATAAATAATATAACATGTAACCCCTCATTGAGACATTTAATTCATGGAGCAGACACCTGAGCTGTCCTACTAAGTATTTATTTGATATTTTGCTCTAGATATCATAGTCCAAGTGGCCATCTGTAGACACATGCTTTGAAACATGGAAATACAGTTTATAATTCAGTCCAAATGAGGTTTTTAAGTCAATATTATCTGTATATGTAATTATCCAATAAGCAATATAAGTCTGTCCATTCTATAAAATGGAATGAGACAAAAAATATTCCTCTTGTACTTGCAATATTTTCTCTACAAACTGTTCATGGTGCCTGTCTTTAAGACAACATCAGAATTAATATTTTAAAAGAAAAAACTAGATAAACAAAAGAATTAATATATTCAAATACTAATTCTTTCAGTAAAATTTATTATATAAACAGAAAAAAGAACATACAATATTCAGAATAAGAAAAGAAATATAATACTAAAACTTTGGACATAATAAGGGCTTAAAATTTGTGGGTAGAGGATAGATTATATCCCAGATGGGGTTAGAACAGCTTATATATATTTGGAACAAAATAAAGCTAAGTACTTACCTCATTCTAAAAAAAAAAAAAATTCTAAGTGAATGAAGAATTTAAATATCAATCAAAACAATACAAACCCTGAGGAAAATGTAGGTAAATATTTTAAAATATCTGAGTAAGAAGGGGATTTTATAATGTGATACTAAAGGTAGAAGCCACAAAAGCAAATCATTAGTAGATTAAACTACATAAAAATTTCAAAAGTTCTACATTCCTATAAGCACCATAAAGAACTTAAAAAGCAATGAATTCATTGTTGATAGCTGTGTTAAATGTTCACTTTTCACCCTCCTTTTTCATCTGGCACTCTTCAGTTGATTCATACATTTTCTTCATAGAATTATGGAATTCTAGAGCTCATGGGGTCCTTAGAAGTTACATATGAATGTTTCTTCATTTAAAGGAAATTTGCACTCTTAGAAATTAGGATTATCTGAAGGTTCACGGTAAAACAAAGGTTAGAACTGATTTTCCAGTAATTTTACTATGTTACTGTTTTCTTTAACCAAAGGTCACAAAGTACATTGCATGTACATATTTACACACACATACACACATACACATATGTAATTGTGTGCATAAACACATACAGATTATTCACAGGATATTCAGATCCCAGAGGGGGGGGGAAATATATATATATATATATATATATATTTTCATCTTGTGTGTATATGTGTATGTGTGTATGACATTTCCCCCTAACAAACCACAAACATAAGGCTGATATAATAGAATTGATACTCTTTTTGCCCAGCATGGTTGTGCATGCCTGTCCTCCCAGCTACTTGGGAGGCTGAGACAGTAGAATCACAAATTAGAGGCCACCTTGGGCAATTTAGTGAGACCCTGTCTCAAACTAAAAAATAAAAGGACTCAGGATATAGCTCAGTGCTTGAGGGCCCCTGGGTTCAATCTCCAGTACAAAAAAAAAAAAAATACTCTTCAGGTTGGGTTTGAGTTTAGGGTTGTATGCATTCTGTTGCATGCATTCTTTTGAACACTTCAAAAGGTATTATTTGACAACGATTTCTTAAAAGGGACCTACTTTCTGAGACACTTACAATTTAGTGACAGATGTCTGAAATGTACACAAATAACTATAACAAGTACACAAAGTGACTTTTTCTTGGGTTAAGGTAAGTACTTGGTGGCTCAATTAAAAGGAGTCCAGAGACTTGAGGAAGGAAACAGATCAAATAAGACTGTGTCCACACATGGAGATATCACTGCCAATCTCACTAATATGCATGGGGAGGCAAAAGGGGGAGCAGCATAGGATAGAGAGGGAAATACATATGTGTACATATATTTATGTATCACTTTGAATCTCACTATGATGTAGAATTACAATGCACCAATAAAAGTGTAAAAAATATTTCAGTCCATTTAATGATGAAAAAGCAACCTTTGAGGCAGAGATTCATTAGTGAATATTGGAGATAAGTAAATTATTTAAACGTAGACATTTTCATGACTAAGGTATTCATTTGAAAAGAGGTGGTGATGTGTAAGCTTTAAGAACTTCTCTGTCAAGAGAAAAGTTGGGTGCTGGTAGTAGAAATCAAGTGTTCTGAAAGTGTCGTCATTATCACTCTGGGCTTCTAAGATTATGGATGGTTAGTCTGCCTACCAGGGCAGCAAGAATAACCAGTTCTTTCCTTCTCTCCTGTAGCTTTTGGGATACATAGCATGAAGAACATTATCTTACCTGGACCTTGACTGATAATGAATGATGCTTATGGAATGGTGCTGTCCTATTTCTAAAAGACACCACTCATTTTTGCTTCAGATTTATATATTCAGCAGACATCTACTCAGCCTATGCTATGTACCAGCTATTTTTCCAGGCAATGGAGATTCATCTATGAGCAAAGAGCTAAAGTCCTTACCTTTTAAAACTCACATTCTAGACATATGTAGGTGCATATGACCGATGTTTTCCATCAATTTAGCCAAGCATAACACTCTATCAACCTCTTGAGAAAGTACAATTACTGTAGGTTGAGCCTCTCAAACCGAAACATGCAAACAAATCACCTGGAGATGTTGTTGAAAGTCACATTCTAAGTGGATCGATTGTGTTTAAAATGCAGATTCTGATTCATTGAATCTGGGTAGAGTCTGAGATTTCCTTATTTCTAACAAACTACTACGTGATACAAAAGTACTACTGGAACTTGGACCAGGCCTTCAGTAGCAGCAAAGCTAAGGTAGGGGCCATGAGGTTTGAAAGACAGTGCCTAGATTTGACTCTGTTGTTTTTTAGATGATTGAAGTTTTGCAAGCTCCTCCTTATTTTAGGCAATAAGAACAATTATGGAAATTATAGCAACGTAGTTCCCATTTATTGAACACCAACTATGGGCTGGGCACTGACCTATATTTTTGTCCTATGTGTTTTAATCCTCACCACAATTCCACAAAGTAGGAATAATAGCCCTCACTTACAAATGAAGAAACTGTGACTGGAGGGAATACATAATTCATTTGAAGACTTTCATCCAAATGGGGATGGGAGCTTACCTTGCTTTTTCTGCTCTCATTTGTAAAATAAGGACAGAAAGTAAATGAGTAGATGCCTGCCAGTGCCTAGAACAGTGCTTGATGCTTAGTAGATGTTAAGTAAATGTCAGTCACCTTTCCCCTTTAGGCAAGATCTATGTTACATATTTAACTATGGCCAGAAAAAAATAATGATATCAATAACTGGGAAAGGGGGCACTCTGGGAAGCTGGTATCCTTAAATCTCATTATTTCTCCTTCCTTCCAGACCTACTGCATTTGCTAAGGGGATTTTGTGATTGGTGGACACAATCCTTCACCATTCTGTTCCCCTGGAACCTCATAATAGTCAACAAAAGGATGCCCTAATTCTACAGCCTTCCCTCTCCTACCATGTCCCTTGGTAGGGCAACTGTTGACACTCTCTTCATCCTCTACATTTTGTAATCCACTCCCATTGCCCAATGTATTTTTTTCATGACTCTGATCCCACTAACCTTCAATGTCAGGATCTTCACTCCCCACTCCTACCCCTACCCCACCCCCAAGGTTGCCTGAAGACGTGGGAAGGAGAGGCTACACTTCATGAGCTTATGTTCTTGTTTTTGTTGGGGATTATCAGAACTAGGACTGCAATCAGAAGAGGTGTGTTCCTGGAATTTTCTGTTCGAGTTCTAGTGCAGATTTAGACTCCATTAATATCATGCTGTGGTATACAATGACTTAAATAGACTTAGGTGAGCTGATATAGGAATTCAGCCATCTTACAGAGCAGGACTACTCACACCTCAGTCTGTGGACCAGTGAGCATCCTCAGGAGTTTGTTAAAATGGAATTTTCTTGGGTTCCATTTCAGACATACTGAATCAGCACCTCTGGACTTGGGTCTGTATATTTTACCAACCAGTCCAGAAAACTTTCATGCAGGCTAAAGTAAGTCTGAGAAACTCTGATCTAGAGCATTATTTTCATATTAAAGTGTGTTGCAAGATCCAAATAAACAATTTATAAATTAGCATTTAGAGGTAACCTATTATTAGGTGCAGGCACTACTGGCTTTATGAAAACAAGAAGCAAGATGATCTCTTCTTTATTTCAGCAGAGGGCGATAGATGCTGTCTCCAAGTAGCAGATCAGTTCAAAAGGCTTCTCTCTCTGTATACCCCCTATACCCTTACAATGTTGATTTATCTGTACATCCTTGATCAAGATATGGTTTCCGTGCACACTCAATCTGTGATGACAGAGATAGTCGTTACACATGTGCAGAAATGCTGCAGGTTAGCTGTAGGTTTTTGTTTTTCATAACTTGGGTTTATTCCTACTCCAATACCCTACTTCGACAATTGCATTTTCATTTCAGAAGGGCAGATTGCTAATAAGGTTAATGACTATGCATGAGCCAGAGTATATTATTCTCTATTCTTAGCTCAATTATCCAGACTATCAAGTTCCTCTTCCTACCCAAACCTGACCAACCAAAGGCAAAGCTCAGAGTTTTACATCTGTGCATTCCCAAAGCTCTTTCAAGGGTTCCTTGCACATGTTAGATTCAGTGCTGATTAACAGAGGCAATTTTCTTTTTCTTGTCAAGATAATGCTTGAGTTTTATTTTAGAAAACAAATAGCTCCATGGTGAAAAAACTCTTAGAAGTAATAGAAAAAAATTGAGTGATATAATAATTTTTTAAACTCAAAAGATTTGTTTTACTTTGGTGCAATGTAACCTCATCTCCAGGCCTGGGGCGGGGTGAGGGAGTAACATATGTACTTATCATTAAGGGATGAGACAGACTCTCTCCTGGAAGATGTGTCAGAATCCCAGAGAGTGATGTGAGTATAATTTGGAAAAAGGCCACAGTTGATTTTGAAACACATCTTTTAATAGTTACAGCTATAAACAAGAAATAACTACTTAGGATACATACTCGGGCAGGGGGCAGCCCATGTCTTCGTCTTCTTAGCAATGATATCACCAAGTTGCTAGGAGTACCATGAATAAGAAACAAGGGAAACTACTGAGGGACATAAATGACAACATGAATAAAAGCTAAACATGTCATGTTTAGAATGAGAATCAGATTTGAACACTTGTACAATTCTTTGAGAATAATTGAAAATGCTTAATGCAATTTCAGTCAAGATTGTGGTGAATTTTTGCAAACTAGCTGAAAATGTAAACTTTATCAAGAAGAATGAAAGGACAGCCAGGCATGGTGGCACACTCTTGTAATCCCAGCATTTGAGAGACTGAGACCGGAGGATCCTGGTTCATAGCCAGCCTCAGCTACCTAGTGAGACACTCCACAACTTAGTGAGACCCTGTTTCAAAATAAAGAATAAAAATTACGGCTGGGGTTATAGCTCGAAGGAAGAATGCCCCTGAGTTCAATCCCCAGTACTGAAAAAAAAAAAAAAAAAAGAATGAAAGGACAGAAATATTTAAGAACATTGATTTAAAGTAGAGTATCAAAATAGGATTTACTTAATTATATTACATAATGGATTTATTTTTTAAATATTCCTGTATTGGTGCACTGTAGTCTCACGTCATAATGAAGTTCAGAGTGGTAGGACATACATGCACACAGCACTTGGTGAGCTTCTCCCTCCCCTTCCCCATATATGATACAGAGATTGGCATTGGTATTCTCGCATATGTAGGTAACAACAATGTAAGTGTTTCTTCCATTAATTCTCCTTCCCCCCCACCATTGCTCCACTGTGGTTTCTCCTCCTTTATCTAATGTCCCTTTGTTATCCCAGTTACTCCCTAACTTCCACATAAATGAGAGAATATGACCATTTAACTTTCTAAGACTGGCTAATCTCACTTAACATGATGTTCTACAGGTCCCTCCATTTTCCTGCAAATGACATTATTCTGTTATTTTTTATTTATGAGTAGAATTCTATTGCGTGTATAGCCTATGATTTTGTAATCCATTCATCTGTTGATGGACACCCAGGTTGGTTCTATGATTTGGCTATTGTGAATTGTGCTGCTATAAACATGGAAATGCATATATTACTCTAGTATTTTTACTTCAATTTCTTTGGAAAGATATCCAGGAGTGATATAGCTGGATCAGATGGTAGTTCCATTCCCAGTTTTCTAAAGAATCTCCACACTGATCTCCATAGCAGATGCACTAATTTGCAATCCCACCAACAGTGTAGAAGAGTTCCTATTTCCCCATATCCTCCTCAGCATTTATTATTGTTTGTATTCTTGATGATTGCTACTCTAATTAGGGTTGAATGGAATCTCAGTATAGTTTTAATTTGCGTCTTCCTGATTGCTAATAATGTTGAGCATTTTTTTCCATATCTTTTTTGGCCATTTGTATTTCTTCTTTTGTGAAGTATCTATTTAGTTTAATTGCCCATTTCTTGATTGGATTGTTTTAGTGTTAAGTCTTTTAAGTTCTTTGTGTATTCTAGATATTAGTCCTTTATCAGAAGAATAGATGGCAAAGATCTTCTCCAATTCTGTAGGCTCTCTTTTTAGACTCTTGATGGTTTCCTTTTATAGAATGGATTTAAAGCTAAATAATTTTAAATGTGTGACAGAATTGACCACAGATCTACAAAGGAGAACAAATAGGCCAAAAGTAATTATAAAACAGCAAAATACAATGTATAATGTATGGCATAATATATAATAAGTGGTAAATGTTAAATGCTGAAATAGGAAAATGAATTGAATAGGTTTTGTGACACTTAGAGCAAAGTGTTGCAATTAACAAAAGTGAATTAGTATAAACCATTACCGCATTTTGAGATGGTAAAATCCTGTCCTAAACTGACATCTTTAGTCATGATTGGGACCTGGATTCAGACCCAGATTTATTTTAAAACTATATTCTGTTACATTGCCTTCCAACAAAAGAAAAGAAAGAAAGAGTGGAGAACATATCTTTTAATCAGCCCATGCTTATATTTTCTATATAAATATAAGACCTATATAGCCAAGGCTTTAAGATCAATCATTATTTTATTTATTTAATTGATGAATTTTTGTGTGTGTGATACTGGGAATTGAACCCAGGGGTGCTCTACTTCCCAGCTACACCCCTAGCCAGCCCTTGTTTTATTTTTTGTTGTGAAACAGGGTCTCACTAGGTTGCTGAGAATCTCGGAACATTACTGAGGGTATACTGGAAACTGTTATCCTCCTGTCTCAGCCTCCCAACACTAGGATTATAGGCATGTGTCACCACACTCGGCTCGATCAGTATTTTAAAATTTTAGAATCACCAGGACTCTTTGGTTGGGAGTTCAAATCTTTACCTGGCATTATAATTTTTTTAAATAATTTCAGTCACTTCAAACTGACAACATGGTTGTCTAAATTAATAGATCAATAATCTGCCACAATAAATGCATTATTTGCATTATCTGTTAAATTTGGCTTTCAAAAATAGGAAAAGTTACATCTTGGGCAATTAGCAATTAGAATCCAAGAGATAGTTCTAAATAAGGAGGTTTGCCTTTACCACATGGGAACAAGTAAGAATGACAATGTGCAGGTGTCTTCTTGCAGAATTGATGGCAGTCATTATACTTCCCTAGCAACCACCTCGCTGTGTTCTTGTTGACTAGTGCTCCTCGGGATAGAAATATCTTTCTGATTCTCCCATGCTGTTTATTCATAGACAATTATAGACGTTCCAGAAAGAGATTTTAATTGTTTACGAATGTAGTTAGATCATTAGGGGGTGCTATGAATAAGATCAAATCCTTACATGGGAAACAGAATAATAAACAAGTCCAGGAAGAAAAATGTACCCATCACAGATTAATTATTCTTGGGGGCATACCTTGTTACTTTGATAGTAGGGTGGAAATTCAGGGAAGAGTAACATCTTCTTTAAAACATAAGTATATATCATGATGGAAAAAAAGACTTTTCAAAAGAAACTCAGAAGTAAACTTGATTCTAATTTAGAACCAAGCTTTCTGTTAATTAAATCCAGAGCTAGAAGTGTGAGAGGCTCCTTGAGTTAGATTCACTCAGGAGAAATGCAGTAACAAAACTAATGTTTAGACATTCTATCTCTCATATATAAAGCTGAGGGCAGAAGAATTGTAATATTGGTGTTATATGAGAGGCAATGATGGATAGAGGGAGTGAGGAGTGAATTTTTATTGGAAATATTGTACTTGCGTAGACTGGATTGATTGTGGCCATATTGGAGGGGAAAGATGTTAATGTTTTTCCCCCAATATAGCCACATGTTAAAATCTAAAGTATGCATATGAATTGCATAGACTTGATACTCTTGGAGCAAAAGAATTATTCTTGGCCAAAAAGAATCCATATGAAGTATTCCCAAGTAAAGATTACATTATCAGGATTGGTGAATATAATAAATAAACAAGGGGAAAACCAAAACAGAAATGAGAGCTAGTATAGACCAAATCTTAAGATACCTATAAACCAAAAATAATGTATGGCAGTCTTTGTGTTCTGATTTGGACAAACTCATATAAAAATCACATTTATAAGAGGATCATAGGAATCTCAACATTACTTGGATAGTTGGTAACATTAAAACATTTTTATTTTCTTCTTTAATCATAATATTGGTATTGTGATTGTTTTTCAATCACAATTCAATCTTTTTAAAGATGTATAATAAAATCTTTCTAAATAAAATGATATGTGTCCAGAAGTTTGCTGAAGAAGAATTTATTGTGGTTGTGGTGAGAAACCTCAGTGGAGCCCTGGAAGTGGTCTAAGGGAAGACTGAGGTTCATTATTGGAAATACTAACATCGACTGTGTGTACATATGTGAAAATCCCAATGAGTCTCAGTCCTCTGTATGGGAAGGGGGGGAGATGGGGAGGTGGGGGCCACCGAGTGCTATGTGCATGCATGTCAATGTAAACATGATTTATATTATGATGTGAGATGATAATGCACCAATAAAAGCACATTTAAAAAAGAATCTAACATATCAAAGAAATGGGTAAATCATCTACAGAGAGAAAAACAATTGGTCGTTAAATTATTTGTTAGTAAGTCATTAAATATATAGGCACATAATAATGAGCTTCAATAGTTGAACGAGAGCCTTCACATGTATGTTTGTGCCATACAGAAAAGGAGAAAAATACGAGAAGCAAAATAGTTTCTTTGAATTTACAGAGTTTACAAATCTAAAAGCAGTTATAGAAACACGTAACACATGCCTTCTATTGAAAACAAACAGGTAAGAATCATAGCAATGCTAACTATGTAGCATGAGATCAGGTGACCTTTATCTGAATTAAGTTTTGTTTTTATCTGTTGATAAGGAATACTACATAGATTTGGGTTTTGGAGTCAGGCAGACATGAATTCAGATTCTGATTCTGCTATTTTCCATGAGACTTGGCAGACACAACTTACTCTCAATATCTTTACTTCATAAAATTGGTATAATATTATCTGTTTTGTAGTATTTTTGTGAGTATTATTATCCCATAAGCAAAGTCCTTAGAAGAATACAAGTTTTTTCTACCTTCTATCCATGAACTTTTCTAAGATTTAATTCCTGTGTGCGTGTGTGTTTGTGTTTGTGTGTGTGTGTATGTGTGTGTGCGTGTGTGTGTGTGTGTATTTTACAAAAGATTGAAACCAGGGGAATTCAACTTCAGAGCTACAACCTCAACCCTATTTTTTTTTTAAACAGGGTCTCACTAAGTTGCTAAGGGCCTCATTTAATTACTGAGGCTGGCCTTGAAACTGTGATTCTCCTGCCTCAGCCTCCCAAGTACCAGAATTACAGATATGTGCCACCATGCTTGGCCCAGGTTTTTTTTTTTTTTTTAATGATTTTTCCCAACAATTTTTAGTACAGCACCTCAGTATTAAATAAGCACAAGCACTATCTATCTGTTGATTAAATAGAATGAATGCCCTTGGACTGAGAAAAGCCAGCCTCCAAATCTACCTTACCTTCTAGTTTCATATCTGGGTAACTGCATAGTTTCTATGAAATTTCCTGATTAAAATTGTTATGAAAAGAAAAATATTAAATAATAGTGTTTTTCTCATAGTGTTGTTAGTTTCATGCCCCTACCTGGCTACTTACAGAATTTATTTTATAAGACAGTTACATTTTAGAGCTATAAACGCAAATCACTACTAGATTTGCAGAAATTTCAATAAAACCACAAAGATTTATATGTAATATGAAATGTCCAAATATTATTTGATAGTTTAAATGTTTATGTCAAAATATTTTTATAGCTAAAGAAACTAAGAATATGTTATCATAGAAAGAAAAATTAAAAGTAAAGAGAATTATCAACACTGTTTAAACCATGCCTGACATCCATGCATCAGTCATCCTATCTTGCAGCTATAGACTGGAATGCCATGGCATGAAGCCATCCTTGCAATTGTTAAGATAAGGTCAGGAGCAGAGTTTTTCCTCTATTACTCAACTGTCTACTCTTATTTCACATCAGGATAAGCTAAAGTTGATAATAGCTAAGTTTTGTCTTCATGAAGCCTAGGAACTCAGATATCCAGTATTACCCCCAAATAATATTTCATAAAATTCACAGCAACCTCTCCCCCTCCATTTTATTCTTAAGGTAACTCTAGAAATGTTTAATTAGGCAATGTAGCAGACCTATTCATGTCAATGTTATGTAGCAAAAGGAGAAGAGTGCTTGGACTAGGACATGTGGACTCCTACTAAGTGGAGAGTATGATCCAGGGATATTCACTGAGTTGCAGCTCCTTATCCCCTTATTTCAAATATGTTAGATCAGGTGAAGGAAGATGATGTGAAATAATTAAATCAAGCTAGTCACCACACCTATCACCTCAAATACTTAACACTATTTTGTAGTGAAAACATTTGAAGTATACTCTTACCAATCTTGAAATGAATGATACTCTAGCATTAACTATTTTTAGTATACTTTGTCACCATTTTCTAAAGCCTAATGAGCTATTAGATCTGGGTATTGAAAAGCAATAGACTTTGACAGTCTAGAAAGAGAGACAGCCCTTATGGGCCTCTTTGTGGGAGAATACAATACGGCCTGTAAAACAATCTTTTAAAAATCTTAACCTGATCAAGGTTATAATTTGCTAGAGTGGTTCTTAACTGGGCAGGGTAGGCAATTTTGTCCTCAAGTTAATATTTGTGATGTAGGGAGACATATTTCATGGTCACAACCTGGGCTGTGTGAATGCTACTGTATTGTAGTGGGTACAGGCCACTAGATTATCAAATTATCATACAATATTATCATACAATACCAGGCACACACACACACACACACACACACACACACACACACACACACACACACACACACACACTGTCTGGTCCAAAATGTCAATAGCATTGAGGTTAAGAAACCCTGAGATCCAAGAAAGATGAATGGGAGAGAATAATGATTAGTCGTTCTACTGGAATATAATTCGCAAAATACCAATAATAAGAAACTACAGCACAAAAGAGGAAACCACAACGTGAAATTTCTTCAACAGCAAAGACAAAAAAGAAAAATCAGAAAGAAAAGAGAGAAATGGAAGTAGAAGTTACAGATCTAAAGAGACAAGAGGCACATCAACCAATAAAAAGTATAAACCTTGCTTGGTTTCCAGTTTCAAGAGTTTGACTTTTACAAAATAATTGGACATTTTAGCACTGACTGTACATTTAATAGTAAGGAAGTTTGGGATATGATAACGGCATTGTTGTGTTAAGAAAGAGACCAGATGTTTTAGAAATACATCCTGAAGTACTCATGGATAAACCATGTGGTATCTGAGATTCATTTCACATTATTATGGGAAGGGAGAAGTGGCTGGAGGTACAGGTGAAGTAAGATCATCTGTGTATTGAAATAGCTGAAATTGAGTAATGAGTACAAAGGGGTTTGTTAAGCTATTCTAACATTGGGTGTAAATTTTCTCCATTCCTAGAATGGAGAGGCAGTGCACAAAATAGACTCCAAATTCTTACTCCCTAGTGATTGTGAGAACTTCATTTGCTTGACATTTATTAACTCAGGGAAGTGGAGATGATGCATTTGAGTTTGAAATTATTGAACTTTATGGGATGAGAGGTTACCCAGGGGGTGATTACAGGAGGCAGGTGGAAATAAACTCTAGAATGTCATCTGATATGTTGACAGTTCACATTAAAAAATGAGAGATATTAGCAGAGCTGCTGTGGGACCAAACAGGATGGCATTTACTTGTGTTTAGAGATCAAAACTAAAACTGCATATTTGCTGAATGCAGAATAGATAAACCATCTGAGTCCTTAACTGGTTACAAGACCATGAATATTTGTCACTCACTAGTCACTAAGATCCTCCAATGGTTTAGTGAAGGCTCCAATCACCTTCACTAAAATATTAAAATAAAGGCCCATAAATGATTTTCGCTTAGGAATTTTTGGTTTCCACTTTAAAAGTAAAGGAGAAAGTTTAAAGCAAATAAGAAAACTTCAGGCTTCCTCGAAAAGGTAAAGGGACATGACAATAAAATATAAAATAACAGACTTTAGGAATGCTTTCTAGGTGCTATATATTATGCTGTGTGCATGATAGTCTTATTTGTATTTTACACATTAAACCCTACCATATCATAAGTGGGAACTAAACATTTAATTGCTTAAAATTTGAGATCATAACTTTGTGTGTGTTAATAAACTCTCCCAGGCTGTGCTTTCTGAAATTTTTGGAAATTTAGAACCAACTTGTAGCAGTTATATTTGCTGGTTCATAAATCCATGGGAATATTTCTGGATCCTGGGGTTACCAGGTGATCATGATTTCAAAAGTACTTGGGTTAGTCGGTGCCTGTTTTTGAGATCCACAGAAATGAGGACAGGATAAGAGCAATGGTAAGACATGTTTCCTGAGTTAAGGTTAGGGTTGCCTGTTCTATCCCAGCCCCTGCTTGGCCCCCTCTCCCTGGGAGGTGAAAGTGAGTTGACCTTAGTTCAGCTTATATCCCAGTGGGCTTTCTCATGGAGCTAAACATGCCAAAGAGCAAGTGATAGGCCCATGGAAGAGGTGGAGAGTGAGCTTCATTGGCAAGGGCCATTGTCAATGGCATCTGAAAGCAATTTATCAGCATGGAGCATATCTAGGAAGAGTCAATATTCAACCCCAAGATTGTCTTTTGGAAGCATTCATGGTTCATGGCTCCTACTCAGTGTAAGAAAGAAACTGAACAAGAAGATCTGGAGAGAAGTTCCTCACCCTGTGAATGTGTTCTCTCAGGTGTTTCTAGATAAATTTCCCAGTGAAGAATTTAATTTCTTTACATATGAAAAGAAATCAAAATGACAAATGAGAAGTTTGTTGATGCCAGTATATTTCTGAAGTCAAATTACAGAAAGGAGTACTGGAGAAAATGACATTAAGCAAGAAGAAAGTATTTGGGAAGAGTAAGTAGACAATTTTTTTTTTATACTAGGGATTGAACCCAGGGGCATTCTACCTCTGAGCTATACCCCCAGCCTTCTTTTTTTTATTCTTTATCTTGCATAGGGCCTCACTAAATAGCTGAGGCTAGCCATGAACTTATGATCCTCCTTTCTCAGCCTCCCAAGTACTGGAATTACAAGCGTGTGCCACCACGCCCAGCTTGGATAATTCTTTAAATACAGAACTGTTATTTATCTTCTGCCAACATAGAAACTATTTCATTGTAAACTTCTTGAGGGGCATTCATTGCCCAGATAAAGTCCAGGTGATTGTAAGAAGGAATTTCCTTGTGGTAAATGAGGTTGCTGAGTTTGGGAAGCAACATGGCAACATCTCTGGGGTCAGCCAACACGTCATGGCCCCCGTTCCACACTGCGATGGGCACAGTCACGGCTGACACATTGTAGTAGGGAGCGTTAGGCTAAAAAACACAAGAGAAAGAACCAGAGTTGAGGTAACCATGCTGTAAACTCAGTGTTTATTTTCTGGGTAAATTGGTTAACATTAACTAATTTAGTGGGGTTTTTTTAAATGCTTTTAGTGATGCATTGTAATTATGCATCTTAGTGACTTAGTTTTGTAAGTAAATTCTAATGATGATTGCTCTGAAAAAATTGCCTTTATCCACAGAACAAAGTGGAAGCAGTATGTTTTGGACGGGCACTTTTCCAACTAATGGGCCTGTGAATCACCTGGGGATCTTGTTAGAATCAGTAGTTTTGGGGGATGAGCCTTAAATTCTGTATTTGTAGTTGCTTATACTGCTGGTCCTAAACCACGATCTGAATTGCAAGGCTTTCTTACAAATTAAACACTTCGATTCCAGCTCAAGCTGAAGGAAGTATATCTGATTGGGTTCTAACTACAGTAGATTCTTTCTACCACTCTGAAGTATGATCTTCCTAAAATGTCCCGAGTCATTTACTTTTTATATTACTTTCCAGAACAGTAAGTGATTGGCCAGTGGGTTCAGTTCTGAGCTGTGTTTGCTAGGTACTTTCCTGATTTTAGTAAATGTTACCCCAAATTCTGAAAAAAAAAAGGTTTCATCAGCCCCATTTCCTATTTCTAGAGAATTACCATGAACACACAAATTTTAAGGAGATTCATACAGAGGGAAAGGGGAACAAGAGAATAACCTCCAGTTTTTCCACAACCTAGAAACAATTTTGTTAGCTCATACTTCAATAATACTACTCTAATATATGAAGTTTCTCTATTCTCACCTATGAAATAGACAACTTGCCACAGCAAAGCTTTTTTTTTTTTTTTTTTTTTGGTACTGGGGATGGAACCCAGGGGCATTCTACTTCCAAGCTACATCCCGAGTCCTATTTTTTATTCTTTATTTTGAAACAGGGTCTCACTAAGTTGTGGAGGGCCTCACTAGGTAGCTAAGGCTGGCCACGAACCTGGATCCTCCTGTCTCAGCCTCCCAAGTACTGGGATTACAAGTGTGTGCCACCATGCCCAGCTTCAAAGCATTTTATCATATATAATTTGTCCTAGTATTTTAGTTCTTTCTATTATATTCCCTTGTATATTTGGAGAAAAGAGAACAGTGTGGGAAATATCTATAATTATAAATCCAACTTCTTTTACTTATGCCCTATTGTTCAAAGAGTTGGTTAGATGCTCTGGCTTTTAAATTAGTGTCACATTGCTAGTTAGTTGAAGACCAACCTGAACTGTTATTACTTGTTAGAAGGAAGGTAGACTTGAGGATTTGATATACCAGGTCTTACGTGGCCCTCTCTGATTATCAGAATTAGGGCCCAGGAGAGATTCAAAGAAAGTCTGTGCTTTAGGGTTTGGGGAAGGCAAAGGGAAAATGTTTTCAACAAAAGTGTGATCTGATGATGTTCTAAAAACCTCTTTAAGGACATCCAATATGTAAAACACCGGGGGCAGGGAATGTTCTCTACGTATAGGATATGGTTATAGAAACATTTTTGTTCCTTCTAAAGTTGAGTCATGGAAACAGATGAAAATCACTAGTCGTTCAGCTATTACTTGGATGGAACAATTGGGGGTAAATGAAGAGGAAGAAGAGAATTTTATAAAATCATGTGGGTGTAGGGTACTTTCCTTGTTCAAAATTAGTCAATGATAACCTGTGAGTCTACCATAGCTATGAGATAATAGATATTATGCCATTAAATCTTGTCAATAACTTCCTGAGTCCAGGTAGAGAAATGCAGCGATTATTGCCCAAACACCTATTGACCACCCATAAGATGAACTCTGAAGTCTGACTTTTTTGTACTACAATGGGTATGAAGACAGCTCAGTGTATCTACTGTGCCACAAAGCACCTGCCTGCTAAAAAACATCTCCAACCTTGACTGACAAGAATATCATCTTCCCTTTCCTTCACTCTCTTCCCTCTCCTCCCCCCCCCCTTCCTTCTGTGGTGCTGGGGATTGAAGGGACATTCTACCTCTGAGCTATATTGCTAGCCTTGTTTTATTTTTTATTTTGAAGGGTCTAAGTTGCAGAGGGCCTTGCCAAGTTACTGAGGATGACCTCAACCCTGGGATCTTCCTATCTTAGCCTCTCAAGTACTGGGAATACAAGTGTGCACCACCATGCCTAGCTTCTTATATTCTTGCCTTTCAAAATATGAATAGTTTCAACTTTAAAAAGCTTACCTGATTATAGTGTAGTATGTTCTGAGATGGGCTTCCCCAGTTAAAAGCTTGAAGTTTCCCAGACCTAGCAAGCTAATGTAGAGAAATTAAAAACACAAATAAAAATTCTTCTTAGTATGTGAAAATTAAATTCAGCCATTCCCAAGTAGTTTATTTTCAGTTAAGCAATTATTAAAACTGTTTTATTCCAAATAAAATTAGTAATCTTCTAGGATAAGGTACATAAAAAGTTTAAATTCAGCTTTGCTTGAAATAATTTTTCTTACATGTCTAGTCATAAAACCTTTTATTTCTTTGCTACCCAAAACACCTATTTTCATAAGATTTTTTAAAATTTACATGAATTGATAGCTGTTTCCATATGGCAGATACATGCTAGAAAAAAAATGACTTGCCAGGAGCATTTGACAGAATGTTTAAGATCATGCTTTAGGTGAAGTTCAAGGGTTCATACCCACAAAATAAATTTTTAACAGCATTGGAGTACCTGGGCCCAGTGGAGAATATCTTGAACAGAAGTTCCTGCTGGATTATGTGCTAGGTAGACATCCAGGCGACTCTAAAAATCAAACACAGAGACATACACATGCACACTTAAACATATATTCAGTTTCTGAGAAGTAGCTAAGATCTAAGTTTTCTAATTTGGGCCAAGTGTTTCAGAATAGCTTTTACTGGAAAGAGATAAGCAACTTAGTTTTGTGTCACTTTAGAATTTGCAGAGTATAACTGCATGTTCTAACGAATTGAGTTTGTAACCACTCAATGAAGAGAGCTTATTCTTGCCATTTAGTTGAAATGGATCTTGAGACTCAAAGAAATTTAGAGAAATATTCAATCTCACGTAGACATTAATAGAGTGGAGCCAGAGACATTTTAGGTCTCTGACTCTGAATTCCCAGCTTCTTATTCTCTACCCAGAGCCAGAGTGTAGTCAGTAAATGAACTATTAACACGAAGGCCCCCTTGCTTTGGAGAACTTTAATGTATATGAGATAATAATCTAGCTAGCTACACATGATAATTATTATATATATTTTTTCAATTATGCTATTCTGTGGGACCATAATATCTCCAGTTGGAAAACTAACATCCCCTTCTGAGATTGCATAGACTAATTCACAGTGGATCTTATACTGTGGACAAAGTTAAATAAGTTATCTTCATGGGGGATTAAAGTCTGTCCCCATAAGTATCATAAAAAAGACGAAACCTCTGATTTCTTTGGTTGCCTGCATGTCTATTTTACTCATAAAATTCTTATTGATGGAATATGGTAATCTGCCTTTTCTTGCTGTGATAAGGATAGGCTTCCCTGTTCTACTCATATGCTGAATGACAAACATCTTCCAAATCAAGAAGGATTTCTTTCTAAGAGAGAGACCTTATTTACCTTTCAAAGTGGAGACCAAAGAAAAAAATTAAAGACAGAGAGGAAGAGACAGAGAAAGAGTCTTCAAATATCCACAGGGATGATCACCGGCATTAAGAAAAAGATCTGAGGCAAGTACACGGTGCATGCTTATAATCCTAGCACTTGGGAGGCTAAGACAGGAGGATTACAGGTTTTAGGACAGCATCAGCAAGTAGCAGTAGCGAGACTTTCAACAACCTAGAGAGATTCTCTTTCAAAATAAAAAAGATCTGGGGGTATAGCTTGGAGGTAGAATGCCCCTGGGCTCAATCTCCAGTACTGCCAAACAAAACAAACAAACAAACAAACAAACAAACAAACACCTGAACTCCCTTGATCTCCATGAAGCCAGGAGCTGTATCTCTTTTATCACCATGCTCCCAATGACCATAATATTTTATAGAATTATACCTTCTTATCAATGAACTTTGATTTTCATAAGTGCTCAGAGGTATAAACTAACCTAACAATGATTACACTCTCCTATCAGTGAACTTTGATTTTCATAGGTATTCAAAGGTATAAACTAAACCAACAATTTTGAATAAGATAGTTGTCTCTGTATAACAGTAAATTCAGCAAAAACCATATACTGCTAGGTACTCTATGCTTTGTACTGAGTTTTATATGCTTTACATAAATTAGCTGATTTGAGCTTCACAATAACACATTTTGTAGATTAGGAAGCCAAGAGAGAGGAGTTTAAATCAGTTCCAAAGATAAGATTTGAATTCAGGCTGACCGGAATCTATACACTAAAACCTTTATTATATTGCACTATAATCCCAAGTCAACACAAAGCAGGTAAAAAGGCAGATCAAGAATATGGGCAAGGTGTTACATAAATAGTTTCTCTGAAATATGCTTTATAAAATTTATGGGAATGACTAGCAGTATTAAACATACTTTTGGGAACACTTATTCAATGCCTTGATATTTTTTCCCCAAAGAGGAAGCTGCTCAAATTATGGTCCAGATCCTTTCATCACAGAATTTGTATGCTACCCCAATTATTTAAGTGTTCACACATTAGTCATGAGTTTTTATTGTTTCTGCATGCTATTTATGTACTTTAGGGACAACGGGGGTGATGAAAGGGAGGAAGAGGTGACTTAGCAGGATCCCATGGACACAATTCTGAATCCACTCCTAGATCTTATAAAGTAGCATTTCTAAATGATGACAAAAATAAATTAAGTTTCCCCAAAATATTCAAAATAGAAACATGCATACACACCGCGTTGAAGTTCTTACTATCATATCCGCACATGATAAATAAGGCGTTGCTACAAAGGGCATCCAGTAGTTGACGGTTGCAGATTTCAGTACCCAGAAATTTCTCGAAGAAGTTGTGTGGTAAGAACATCTTGTCACCAAATATGAGCTAAAAAATAAAAGCATCGTTAGAGTGCTACAGCGATCAAACTAAAAAAAAACTATCATTGACATAATGACTTGGCTGATGATGTTTTCTTACTTGTACATGTTGTCTTAGGAATTTCTTATACTTTCTCTCAATGAATTCCCACAATGAAGTTGTGGGAATGAATAGGGTGGATATCCACACTGAGTGTCTATCTTTGCATTGAGAACTGTACTGATTTCTCAGAGAAATCAGAAGATATGTGTTACTATTTAGCTGGCTGATAAGGGTTATGGAATAAACTCATGAAATGGCATGGTGGACTGTTGTAGTTATGTGCCAAGATGGGAGATTTCAACAGTAAGTTGTGAAAAGAGCAGGAGGGGAAACGGTGGCTGAGCTATGTGTTCAGCAAAACCTTTAGAGATTTACCCCAGTCCCTTTGGAGGAAAGCATTTTGTTTTGTCCCATTTTATACATGAGGAAACATGAGGTTAACACATAGTCATCATCTCAGGTTAATTAGAGCTGTATTACATCTAGAATCCTGACCCAGGCCACTGACTTAATTTCTAAATGCGGTTTCTTTTTTTCCTTCTAAATCACTCTCTTCCTTGTTATCAGAAAATCTGGTCACAAGTAGGAAATAAGCTCTGGATCAATGCAACAATAAATACAATCAAAGTCATTATGGCATTTTAGATTTTGAACAAAAGATTTACCAATGTAGTTTGACCATAGGTAAAGTCTCTTTGTGGTTTATTAAAATCCACAATACCTATAAAATATCAATTTAAAGATGAAAGCGCTCTTAGGAAAAGAACTCTTTGGAAGCCAAAAGTATTTAATTAGCATTCTTGAGGTATTTGTTTCACTCATCCCTTCATTTCTTTCTCCTCTCTCTCTTTTCTTTTCTCTTGCTCCTTTTCCCAGTTATGGGAAAAGTGGGTTAGGCTTTTACTTAGACTATTTTTCTTGGATTTTACTCTCCAGTTCCTTTTCATGGAGTAGAATTGCAGCCTCAACACAACTACGTAGAGTGTTTGGTAAGAGAAACATCTGTGAAAGAGCAAACACACTGGTAGGCGTTGGTAACCCACATAAAGCTAGTCAGTGGGGCAAGAATTGGGGAAGGGTTAAATGAGAAATGTGTGCATGTATGCCTTTTTCAGCTTGTACCTAACAAAGATGTATGGTTACAGTGCACCAATTAAAAAAATAAAATAAAATAAAAGAATTACTAGTAAGCCCAATTTCTTAATTTATTGAAATAACTTTTAAAATATCTTAATAAACTTTTAACTTTAAAACACTTTGAAGTTTTACAAAACTATTGTAAAGAGAATAAAGAGAGTTCCCTTATTAAAAAAAATAATAATAAAGAACAAAGAAACAAACAGGGATCTCGCAGGCTATAATGGGGATTCAAACATGGTCAGTGCCATTCTAGAAATAATGTGAACATGTCTGGTTCCATTTTTTAATGTGAACATGCTTGTCCAGCAGTGTTTTAGTTCTTTTTACATCGCTTTGGAATTCATGGGCAACTGGGCACCTTCAATTCAGTTAACTAAAGAAAATCACATACCTTGAAAAGAAAAGCAGGAATATATTCAAGATCTTTTAAAGGGCTTGTTGTATACTTCACAGTGGCAACTGGAGCCAGTGCATAAAAAGATTTGATCATTTTAGCCAGTGTGGGATTGGTGGAAAAGGCAATAAAACCTGAAATAGAACAAGCATTATTTTATTTTTTAATTTATATTTTTTAAATTTTGAAACAGAGTCTCACTAAGTTGTGGAGGGTCTTACTAAGTTGCTGAGGCTGGCCACAAACCTGTGATTCTCCTGTCTCAGCCTCCCAAGTACTGGGATTACAGGCATGCACCACCATGCCCAGACTGATGCTTCTTAATATCTTTCCCCAATTTATTTTTCCATAGCATTACCATTGTTTAGTATATTCTATACTTTACTATCTTTATTTCATCTGCTTTTTCCCACTGGAGTCTTAGTGGTATGAAGGTAGAGTTTTTGTTGTTGTTGTTGTTTTTGCGGTACTAGGGATTGAACTCAGGGACATTCTACCTCCGAGCTATACCCCCAGACCTATTCTTATTCTTTATTTTGAAACCGGGTCTCACTAAGTTGCGAAGTGCCTCACTAGGTAGCTGAGGCTGGCCAAGAACCCGGATCCTCAGGTCTCAGCCTCCCGAATGCTGGGATTACAAGTGTGCGCCTGACTTATGAAGGTAGAGTTAATCTATTTAATTTATTGTTGTATTCTTTAGGTATATCATAGGTCTATTCTTTCTAAATATGATTGAATGAATAGAATAAATTCAGTCCAGAGGCTATAAGCTACTAACTTGAGAGTCAGATTGCCTGAGCTGGTATCTAAGTCACCCTACTGACCCTGTTACCTTGCACAAATTATTTACCTCCCTGCTTTGTTTGTTCATCTGTTGTCACTACAGCGTTGAGTTGTCATTAGCACTAAGTTTTGTAATGAATAAATAACAATTAATGTAATTATGCTGCTCTCACCATTTGAAAGGAGTCTATAAAAACTAAATTACCTGGTCTCAATGTCTTTACTTACCAATGGTAGTGCCCTGGGAATGACCAACATAGTGTACCTTCTCCTGTCCAGTTTTCTTTACAATGAAGTCAATTGTGGCTGGAAGGTCATATTTAGCCATTTCATCAAAACTGCAAGGAAAAAAGACAAAATAAAACTGAACATATTTTCTTGCTATAGTTTCTAAAATTCAAGCTTATTTATAGCTAAGGCTCTATTTCTATTTGATAAATCAAAAACTAGATACTCTAAATCATTGCTGCTTAAACATGCTTAGCAAGTGGCAGGTGCCCTTTGGGGTGGCTTCCTGTAAACAACTGGCATCATTTCTGAAGCACAGCATCATGGTTGAAATCTAATTCAAACAAAATAATATCTGTAGGTCAGGAATGGAATGTCAGATTTCATAATCATTTGCATGCTGTGTCCCAGTGCCATTGAATATGAATCCTATCCCTCTCTATTTTATTCTTCACAAATCAGCCAGAATGATATTTTGAAAATGAAAATTCCCCAAGTTTAAAACTTTTCAGTGGCTTCTTATTGCACTTGGAACGAACTCCAAAGTCCTCACTGGTCACCCACATAGCCCTGCCTGATCTGACTCTTCTCAACATCTCTCATCTCCTCCTATGTCACGAGCCTTCTTCCTCACGATGCTGGGCACACACGAGTTTCCTTACAGCAACTAGTACTCTCAGAGTACTTTTGTGCTTCAGCATCATCAGCCAAATTCAGTTCTGTTCTCTACCTCCATCAGTTAAGTTCCAAGAGTAAGGCACGAAAAGATCAGTGATAGGAAACATTTAATCATCTCTCCATGGCATCTGAAGTTTGTTCATTGATAATGATACAGGTTGTTGCTCTCCCATCCCTAAATGGGTTTTAACATTCTGTTGAATTAATATGAATGCTCCCTTTGGCATTTGCTAGGGGCAGTGAATTTCCTTGCCTCAGCCATATTGTTCATTTGGAAAAAAACATACACAGGATTCCTCCTGGAGTGGATACCAAGATCACAGAAAGTTTAAAGGAAAGGATATCCTGGGAATGAGGTACATGGAAGAATCCAAGAAGGGATTAGAATAAAAAAATGGTTTGGAGTATAATTCGTTAAAATGGGACAGGATTGAAAAGAATGTCTATGCTTTTAAAGCCCAATATTTACTTTTATTTTTATTCATTTATTTTTCCCTTTTCTGTGGTACTAGGGATTTAACCCAGGGGGCATTCTACCTCTGAGCTATACCTCTAGCCCTATTTTATTTTTTTATTTTGAGGGTCTCGCTAAATTGCTAAAGGCCTTGCTAAGTTGCTGAGGCTGGCTCCAACCTGCAATCTTCCTGCCCTAGTCTCTCAAGTACTGGGATAATAGGCTCCCAATGTTTATTTTTAATTGTCCACTTGTATTGTCCCTTTCCTTTACCTGAAAGCCCAGAATTCAACTGAGTTTGGTGAATAGTACAAATTTTTCCTGGACCAAGTATTTCCTCTGCTATTCCCCAGCCATACGTCGTAACCAGCATCTGCCAGAATGAAGGCCAAGCTGTTGTTGGGCAGGTTAGCAATCCAATTTGTGGCTGATGCAAGCAAACCATGTTGCAAAAACACGACAGGTCTGTGGCCTAGAGGAGAAAATTGTTTCAAACTTTATAAACTTATTCTAAGATAAACATGTGACTAGAATTAAATACATTTGCTTGATTGAGTTGCATAAATTTGAATATTTGAATATTTATCTTTTCTCAGATGGTTGGTTTCTCAGATGCCCAAATTTTTCAAATGTACACTTTAAATATCTGCAATTCATTCTCTGCCAATTATACTTCAATAAAGCTATTAAAATATTCGGAGGAAATTCAGCATTTTGTTAACCTAGGTGGACTATAAGTAATAAAGTTATAGGTAGTCTCTTAACATTTTTATTCTTTTTTACTTTACAATTTCTCTGCAGTTAAAAATATTCAATTTAATAGTATTAGGGAAAAATGACCTTTATTTGAAAAATAGGACTCAGATTGGCTCCACATCCCTCTGCAACACACCCTGCCTAACTCTTTTTGATCCTTTAGATCTGAGCTCAGTTACTATGACTGAGAGTAAGTTTTCTTAGTTGGTTAGGTTCCTTCATCAGGATTTCCAGTTTAATAGTTTGGGCACAATAGCATTGGACTTAGCATATTTCATTACAATGATTTGTTTATTTATCTGTCTCATTGACTTGATGATTCCCTTGAGGACTGGAAACGTGGTTAATTGTTGTTGCATTTATAAAATGAGCAAGATTTGTTTAACACTATGGAAGAATGAAAGGAGGAGAAAAAAGAAGGAAGGAATGGGGGAGAATGGAGATGAGAAAGGGGAAGGATGGAGGAAGGAGGGAAAGGGAAAGAGGGAGGGAAAGAAGGAAGAGAAGAAGGCTATACCTATATTCTCTGAATTTTTCTTCCCATAAGGGATTCGGTAGATCCCAAGGACATAACCATCTTCAGTCACAACCTCATATTCTTCACTTGGATATCCCCAGAAGGAAATCATCTGACTCTGATGAGGGAAAATGATAACTCTTACTTGACTTTTAAAAGACATCTAATAAATAGATGGTGTTAATTATTTTGGATTGGTCACTTAAAAGTTCTAACCCACAGGAAGTCTAAAGCATAACAATATCAGTTACATTTTATAGGTGCCTCCTCCCCACCCTGGTAACTTACAATGTTCATATCCACTTCAGGGTTACCAGGTACTAGTTTTTGCAATAAACCATGTGTAGTTCCAAGAGCACACATCAAAGTTGCCACTGTTAAAAGCGACCACATTTTGGATGGTCCTGAAACGCAAGACACAGACACACCATGGTTAACCCATTACACTTTCGGAATACTCATTGTTGGTGACAAATTTTACCTTCTTGCAAAGTAGAGAAATGTTTGAGCTTGATTGAGCAATAAGCTAGGACATGTGGATGTCAGCACAGTTATCTTGATGTTCAACATGTTTTCTTCCTAATTACATGCTTTTGTTTAAGAACATTTCCCACTTAATTTTCAAGACTTAGTGAAAGAATCTTAATTGGAAAATAAATGTTCCAACTGTCAGGAAAAAAAAATCATATTCTTATAAAGCTTTATGTTTAAGGCTTTTGCCAACCATTTTGAGAGTTCAGTATGGGAGTGAAGTTTGTCTGGGCATTAGATGCCTACAGATTCAACTTCAATATGATGTGCATCCAAACCTATTATGATGCTTTAAATAAATGTTATTTACAATGGCAATTCCATAAATATTTGTTGGTTTGAAGTCATTATGTGAATTTAAAAGCTGTAATCACCATCTCAAAGTACCACTCATAACTAGAGAAACATGTAGATATGCAAATATAACTTTAGAAAAGTAAATTTAGAAAAAAACAAAGAGTTAAGAAGCATATGTTCTCCCTAATATGTGGATGCTAGGGAGGGGATGTGGCATAGGAGGGTCTCCAGATGAAAAGGAGAGACCCTCGATAAGCAACGAAGTTGATTTAATTGTAGTGGACGCAGGGGGCAGAGGTACGCCCTAAAGCACATGATGTAATTACACAATCATATCAAGGTCACTCACCGAAGTGAACCTGAGGGGGAGGGAAGGGGAGGTGATTGGGGTGGGAATTGGGGAAAGGGTCAAATGAGAACTGTGTGCAAATATGTTGTCAACAACTCGTACTTAACAAAGATGTATGCTATATTGCACGAATTACTACAATAAAAAAA
>PVLC010020050.1:12221-29813 GCA_004027655.1 Graphiurus murinus | reverse complement strand
GGTGTGCGTGCGGGGTACCTCTTCGGTGGGCAGTGGGCTGGGCTGTAGTCTCTCTTGGGCTGAACCAAATTCTTCTTTTTGAGGGGTGAACGACACTCTCCAGATTTTTAAAAGGCTAAAAACTATATTTTTATGAATTTTCCCGATACCTCTTTTCTACCTAATATATATATACTTCTAATCTACCTCAACAGTTTCACTACGTAGATGAGGCTGACCTTGAACCTGTGATCCTCCTGTCTCAGCCTCCCAAATACTGGGACAATAGGCCTGCGCCACCAGACTTGGTACTACTAATGATTTGATTATAATTTCCTCATCATTCATGAGAGAAGTTTTTCCATCTTTATGCTTGAATAGTACATTTTATCCTTTAAAAACATATTTTTACATACTCAAAATATTATTTTACTATGAACTTCAGAAGGTTAAATAAAAGTACACCTTATGTATATATTTGGTTTAGAATAGAATAATCAGCTTTCAGAATGCTCTCCCTCACTCTCTAGACGTCTCTTCTCAGTTCCTAAAATGATTTAAGTTGTTTAATAACCAGGCACGGCAGGTTCAACGGGACCAGCCTCAGCAACTTAGTGAGACTCTCAGCAACCTAGTGAGACAACTGTTTCAAAACAAAAAATTAAGCCGGGCGTGGTGGTGCATGATTGTAATCCCAGCATTTGGGAGGCTGAGACCGGAGGATCTGGGTTCGTGGCCAGCTTCAGCTACCTAGTGAGGCACTCCGCAACTTAGTGAGACCCTGTTTCAAAATAAAGAATAAAAAAAAAAAAAAAACAGGGCTGCGGGTATAGCTCAAAGGTAGAATGCCCCTGAGTTCAATCCCCAGTACCACAAAAAAAAAAAAAAAAAAAAAAATTAAAAAGGGTTAGGGGTGTAGCTGGGAGGTTGAATGTTCCTGGGTTCAATCCTTAGTAACACAATATAATAAAATAATAAACTAAAAGTGAATCTAACATTAGGCAAAGAAAGCACATCTTGTATATCCTTAGAAATTCAGGGACTCCAGATGAAGAAGGAGAAACCTTAGGTGAGCAAAGAAGTTGACTTAACTGAAGGCAGTGTGTGTGGGGGGGGTCACCCTAATGCACATGATGTACTTTCACAAACATATCCAAGTCAATCACTAATCTGAACTTGAGAAGGAGGGAGGGCGAGGGAGTGGGGCAGGAATTGGGAAAGGATTAAATGAGAAATGTGTGCATGTATGCCTTTATAACTTGTACCTAACAAAGATGTATGAGTACAATGCACCAATTAAAAAACAAAATTAAGCTGAGCTTGGTGGCGCACGCTTGTAATCTCAGCATTTGGGAGGCTGAGACCGGAGGATCCCGGTTCGAGGCCAGCCTCAGCTACCTAGTGAGGCACTCCGCAACTTAGTGAGACCTGGTTTCAAAATAAAGAATAAAAAATAGGACTGGGGGTATAGCTCGAAGGTAGAATGCCCCTGAGTTCAATCCCAGTACCGAAAAAAAAAAAAATTAAAAAATAAATAAAAAAGAAAGAAAATATTAACTTAAAAAAAAAATTCAGGGAATCTACATCAGATCAACCCATGACCCGGAGAGGGTCTAAGCACTTGCATTTTCAGATTGAAAGAGTTTATGGAGAATTTATCAAGCATGAAGAGACATTTCCCCTGCACACAGGCCAATAACAGGTAAATTAGCAAGGAAAAAAAAAAAAAAAAGCCCCATAAGTCATCATCCTAACACACTCACACTAAAAAGGCCAAAATAATGTGGTACCAATAAACACAAGGAAGGGAAAAGCACGTGTTCAAGTATCTGCTTAAGTCCCTGCTTTCAGTTCTTTGGGGATGGCTACATCGTATGGTAATTCTATTTTAATTTTGTGAGAAACCACTACACTGTTTTCCCTAGCAGCCGAACCATTCTACATTCCCACCAGTAGTGCATGGAATTCCAATTTCTCCACATCTTTGCCAACAATGTCCCTTTTCTTTTTTCTTTTTCTTTTTGTCTAGAAGCTATTCTGCTGGATGGGAGGACAAGTTGTGATTACTGGTCATTTTTATATTGTTACAATCAAGAGTTGTTTTTATTGAAAAAGAATGTTTGCAAAGTGCCCCGAGGTGGATTTGCGTCAGCCGGGCACGCGCTCTGCCCAGGCCGCCATCCGCTGCTCTCCGTTGCTGGGGCGGTGCTCTTCGGCAGTGCTGTTAGTCTCCAGGCAGCTAACAAAGCTGCAAGACAGATTTTAGGAGGAACCAACGTCTACAGGGTTCCCTCAAAACAACACACCTATGCAGAGCCTGGTGGCGCACACCTAAGGCTGAGACAGGAGGATCGCAGGTTCGAGGCTAGGCTCAGCAACTTAGTGACACCGTGTTTCTTTCGTGTGTGGGTGCGTGGTGGGTATTGGGGGTGGAATCCAGGGGCCTTCTACCTCCAGGCTATACCCTCAGCCCTATTTTATTTTTTATTTGGACACAGGTTCTCACCAAGTTTCTGAGAGCCTCACTAAGTTGCTGAGGCTGTCCTCAAACCTACAATCCTCCTAACTCAGCCTCCCAAGTACTGGGATTACAGGAGTGTACTACCATGTCTGGCTAAGTGACACTCTGTTTCAAAATAAAAAATAAAATAGGGCTGGGATGTAGCTCAGAGGTAGAATGCCCCTGGGTTCAATCCCCAGTACCACAGAACTCCACACCTGTTCCATGATGGTAACGGCACCTGACCTACCTAATGGTCCCAACTTGGTTCTACGGTGGCCAAATCCTACATGTATTTTTAAACTGTTTCAGCTTCAGTAATGCTCAGTATTTACTTCAAATGCCCATTGATTGGATTTTCGTACTGGGGATTGAACTGAGGAGCATTCTACCTCTGAGCTACACCCCTAGTCCTATTTTTTATTCTTTATTTTGAAACAGGGTCTCACTATGTTTCAGGGAGCCTCACTAAGTAGCTAAGGTTGGCTGCGAACCTGCAATCCTCCTGTCTCAAACTCCCAAGTACTGGGATTACAAGCGTGCACCACCACGCCCGGTTTAAAAGTATATTTAAAAAAAATAAAAAATAGCCAGGTGTGGTGGCACATGCTTGTAATTCCCAGTACTTGGGAGGCTGAGACAGGAGGATCAGGGTTCACGGCCAGTCTCAGCTATTTGGTGAAGCCCTCTACATCTTAGTGAGACCCTGTTTCAAAATAAAGAATAAAAAATAGGGCTGGGGATGTAGCTCAGAGGTAGAATGCCCCTGGGTTCAATCCCCAGTCCTGCAAAAATAAATAAATAAATAAATAATAATAATTTTTGAAACAGAGTCTCACTAGGTTAATGAGTCTCCTACTTGCCGAAGCTGTCCTCGAACTTGCGATCCTCCTGTTTCAGCTCCCCAAGTACTGAGATTATAGGTGTATGCCACCACACCCCACTTTTTCTTTTCTATTTTATATGCAGTATATAGGGGCTCTTTATAAATCTGTATATAAATCCTATGTGGGTCATATAAATTACAAATATCTCCTGATAATCTGTATCTTGTCTTTTTACTTTGTTTCTAATTATTTAGTCACTCAACCATTATTTAGAACAACTTAAGTAATTTAGAATACTTTCTATAACTCCTTGTAGGCAATGAAGGAATTAAGAGTCACTGAACCTGTACTCCTCCTGTGTCAGCCTCCCAAGTACTGGGATTACAGGCATGTGCCTCCAAGCCTGGCTCAGCTGCTTTTAAATACGAATAACTACATGATTTTTTATCTTTTAAGTCGCATTCCTTTTTTTTCTTCCAAAACTCGTCCTATCAATTAGTGCTAAGAAGAATTCCGAGGTTGACAATGCTTTTCCTCTCATCGGGGTCAGCAAACTTTTTCTGTAAAAGGCCCCATAGAAATTAGTTTACAATTTCCAAGCCATGTGGTCTGTGGCAGGTGCTCAGCTCAGTTACTGTAAAGCTAACACAATCACAAACGGCACAAAAGCGAGTGAGTGTGACATCTTCCCCTAGAACTTCATTTATAAAACAAGGGGCGGCCCGATTTGCTCTGGACCCCAAAGTCAGCCAGCCTTCATCCTGGTGATTCACTCTAAGTTGCTTGTAGGATCCTTGTTTTTATACCCCATTTAACAAATTCTCCCAAGTAATTATTCTCTCTCTCTCTCCCTCGTGTGTGTGTGTGTGTGTGTGTGTGTGTGTGTGTGTGTGTGTGTGTGTGTGAAGTAAGTTGCTGAGGGTCTTACTAAATTGCTGAGTCTGGCCGAGAACCTGGGATCCTCCTGTCAGCCTCCCAAGTGCTGGGATTACTGGCGTGCACCACCACACCGGGCGAGTACTATGGTATTCTTAAGGTCTCTTTGGTACAGGTGTCTAGCCTTTGTCCTAACTGATGCATGAAAACTTACTTGCAATTCCAAGCATTACATACATTTACCACATTTCAGAAATTATTACAAGAGAATTGCCACACATGGTGCACGCCTGTAATTCCAGTACTTGGGAGACTGAGAAAGGAGGATTGCAGGTTCCAGGACAGCCTCAGCAAGTAGTGAGACCCTGTTTCTAAACATAAAATAAAAATAAAAGTGGGCTGGCGTGTAGCTTGGAGGCAGAAGGCCCCTGGGTTCAATCCCCAGTAAAACACACACACACACACAGAAGAGAAGGAGGAGGAGGAGGAAGAGGAAGAAAGAATTTATGTAAAGAAGTGACTAGTTGCCGGGCATGGTGGGGCACGCTTGTAATCACAGCATTCGGGAGGCTGAGACCGGAGGATCCGGGTTCGAGGCCAGCCTCAGCTACCTAGTGAGGCACTCCGCAACTTAGTGAGACTCGGTTTCAAAATAAAGAATAAAAAATAGGTCTGGGGGTATAGCTCGGAGGTAGAATGCCCCTGAGTTCAATCCCCAGTACCGCAAAAAAAAAAAAGAAGTGACTAGTTCAAGGACAGCCTTTGCAAGAAATGAGACTCTTATCAACCTAGCAAGACCTTGTTTCCAAATAAGAAATAAAATTGGGCTGAGGGTATAGCTCAAAGACATAATGCCTCTGGGTTGAATCACCAGTACCCCCCCCCCACACACACAAAGTGATTGCATAGACAGTTATGTCTTTTTCAGGAACAATCTAGAAGCAAGCAATTCGGGCCTGCTACAATAGTTCTGTTTTCCACACTTAGCTTCTATTTGTGGGTCAATTCTCACAATTTCTAGTAGGGTTCCCAGACAAAATATAGGATGCCCAGTTCAATTTGAATTTCAGATCAGTATAATACTAAAAAAAATGTTGAGAGACACGTGCACTACACGTTTATTTGTTGTTTGTCTGACATTGAACTTGAGCTGGGCCTGTGTATTTTTGTTTGCTCAACTTGGCAACCTCGCCAGCCACTCTGAAGTGGGGGAAGGGTCTGGGAGGGCACGGGCCAAGTACTGGGATTATAGGCATGCACCACTGTGCCCAGCTCGAAAAAACTTTTGGTTTTATTAGTTTTAAACTCTTTGTCAGAGACCTCAGTTTTTCTAAATCAGATTTCTGTTATTTGTTCCCCATAATTTTCTTCTGTCTAACCACTTTGAGGTCTTTTCCTTTTCTTTTGTATTTGATGTGCTTTAAAAAAGCCAGGAATGGTGTCTTACTCCTGTAATCCCAGTATTTGGGAGGCTGAGACAGGAGGATCACAGGTTCAAGGACAGCCTCAGGAATACCGGGAGACTCTGCAACCCAGTGAGATTCTGTTTCCAAACAAAAAGTAAAAAGAGCTGGAGGGTTGGGAGTGGTGGTATACACTTGTAATACTAGTACTTGGGAGGTTGAGCCCAGAGGGTCTGATTCCTGGCTAGCCTCGGCAGCTTAAGACACAGTTTAAAATAAAAGATAAGATAGGGCTGGGGGTATAGCTCAGAGGTAGAATGCCCCAGGGTTCAATCTCCAATACCACAAAACAAACAAACAAAAACTTGTTAACTATTCTCATTTTCTGTGAGATATTTCTTAGTCTTTATTTATAATGCATTTACTGTAGCAGTATGATTTTTCCCTCTTAGTAACTTCTCTGAGCTCTTCTAACTCCTTTTACATCTCCTTCAGTCTCTTGTGATTTCACTTTTCATGTTATTTCCTTCAGAGTGTAAAATATTTATCTCTATTTTTCTTCTGTTTCCTGGAGTTAATCTTCCATAGTGCCTTCCTTCTCTCTCTTTAGAATAATCTTTGCTTATTCATCTTTCCTCCCCACAGTTTAAATGTTCTCATCAGTCCGGAGCTACACCTCCAGTCCTAGTTTTTATTCCTTATTTTGAAACAAGGTCTCGCTAAGTTGGTGAGGGCCTCACTAAGTAGCTGTGGCTGGCCATGAACCTGGATCCTCCTCTCTTAATCTCCCAAGTACTGGGATTACAAGCGTGCGCCACCACGCCTGGCCTCCATTTTTTTTTTTTAAATCAGGATTTGCTAACTCGATCTTCTATTTGTGCCTAAAACAGAGTGGATGAATCATCTTCCAGAGCCTTGGGCTTCCTGTTGGATTCCCCTCCCAGGAGTGACAGAAGGCAACTGGGTGAAGGTAAGAGAAAGAACTGACTGCACATGGCATGAGACCGGACCCTGTGCAGCGGGCATATTTGTTTTTTATGCTGCTTTTTTTTTTTTTTTTTTTTTTTTTGCTCCTTTATGTGTTTATTTGCTTCAGTCAGGACAGGGCGACTTTCTCGGGTTCCCCACCCTTGAGCCCCTGTACTTTTCCAAGGCTTTCAACAGCTGCGATATTCCCGTGGGGAATGGCTTCACAGTGTTTATCTGCGCACCGCAGCGGCCATGCCTCAGTATCTGTACTTGGTGGAGTAGTCCTTGGGAGTCACCACCCGGCCCCGCCTGACAATCTCTGTTACGTCCACCATCTCCTGTTGTCTTCCATGGCCCAATTAATCTTACTGTTGTTGCCAGTGCCGACGTCAATCAAGATGTGTTTATTCCTGAAGAAAAACACGACAGTACATGGATCCTCTAATTCATGCATTTTGTTGAAGTCAGGTACTTCTGTAATATCCACAAGATAAACAACTGCAAAATCTTTAACCTTTTCCGCTATGCTGTACAGAACCTCGTCCATCTTCATGCAAGTGGGGTCCCAGTCGTGTCTGAAGCGAATAATCAGGACGCGGTCCTCCTCCGAGAGGATGGCCGGGTCCACCTGCCAGCCGTTGTGCAGGTGCGGGAGCGTGTAGGACATGCTGGTGCTGCGCTCAAGCTGCCTGCGGGCTGGATGGGGTTCTGAGGCCACGAATGGCAGGGGACTCTGTCCAGCCCCCCCCCCCCCCACTCCAGGAAACCTAGCGTCCTGTGCACCCGGGGCTCCTACTCCCAGCCCCACCAGTCCTCGGCATCCTTCCTGGCCCATATGAATCAACCTCACCCCGCGGCCCAAGGCCCAGTCTGCCTGCACCTCTGCGGGGGACCTAATTTTTACAAATTAAAATATAATTGAACCTAGTGAGGCACTCCGCAACTTAGTGAGACCCAGTTTCAAAATAAAGACTAAAAAATAGGACTGGGAGAATAGCTCGGAGGTAGAATGCCCCTGAGTTCAATCCCCAGTACCGCAAAAAAAAAAAAAAAAAAAAAAAAAAAAAATTGAAAAAACCTTTTAGGGAAAAATTATGCAAGCCTGCATCTATCCCTCTTCAGCCCAGATTCAAATTGCCACTTGCCATCGTATCTGAAGAAAGAAGCTTTGCTTAGTAGATTTGTGGGTTAGATAAAGGCTGTGGGCAATTCTAGGAACAGAGGCATGCAGCCTACAGTGCTGGAGAATCCGGGATGTCCCCAGTGTCACTGCTGCGAGGAACGCAGAGATCTTGAGGTCTTTCCCATTCTGCCCAAGGAGGAAAGGAAGGCTGGGCTTGGCTCCCTTCCTTCCTCCCTTCCTCCCTTCCTCCTTTCCTCCCCCCCTCTTTTCTCTCTCTCTCTTTTTGATACTGGAGATTGAACTCGGGCTTTCTACCGCTAAGCTACACCCCAGCCCTATTTTATTTTGAAACTGAGTCTTGCTAAGTTGCAGAGGGCCTTCCTAAGTTGTTGAGGTGGCTTGAATCTGCGATCTTCCTGTCTCAGCCTCCCAAGTACTGGAGTTACAGGTGTGTGCCCCCATACCAAGCGATTTCTTTCTTTCTTTCTTTCTTTCTTTCTTTCTTTCTTTCTTTCTTTCTTTCTTTCTTTCTTTTTTAATTAGGATGAGGCTGGGCATGATGGGGCACATCATGCCCAGCCTCATCCAGTACTGGGAGGCTGAGACAGGAGGTTATCAGGTTCTAGGTCAGCTTCAGCAACTTAGTGAAACACTCTTTTAAAATAAAAAATAAAAGGGCTGGAGGTGTAGCTCAGAGGTTCAATCCCCAGCATTAAAAATATATATATTGCGAGAAAAATCTGGTTATTCTGGATTAGGTCTATAATATTAAAAGTCAACTGCTACCAAAATTTTCTAATTAGAATGGTTGGAATTTAACATTCTATTCTAAGATGATAATAACATGCTTCGAGTCCCCGTTTGTAATATGGGTTTCTACCCAGATTGCACAGTATCACAGGATGTTCCAGCTCATATTTAGGTGAGTGGGTGGAAGCATTTTAAAAACTGGTCTCATATTTTTAAGAAAAATTAGAATACTTGTAAAATGGAAGTCACGATTTTTAGGATAAAATAAAAGGTTGCACATGAATCTTTTCAGTCTTTTTTTTTCCTAAAATATAGAAATAAACTCTTAATAATATTGATGACTATGACTGTCATACCACTAAATTTTAATTATGCAGAAAATCATTTGACTCTTAGAAGAAAATGTTGGGTACAAGATTATAGATAAACCATGAATTGAAAATTTATAATTACTGCCCCAATGCAAGTGATATTATTAATTAGTTAATTAATTAATTAATTTATTGTGGTACTGAGGATTGAACCTGGGGGCGTTCTACCTCTAAGCTACACCCCCAGCTCTATTTTATTTTTTATTTGGAAACAGGTTCTCACCAAAGTGGTTGAAGATCTCAATAAGTTATTGAGGCTGGCCTCAAACCTAGGATCTTCCTGTCTTAGCCTTCCTAGTACTAGGGTCATGGGTGTGTGCCACTACATTCGATTTTGCAAATGATATTAATTTTAACAATGGTTTTGGGGCCAAAATCCAGCTCGGTCACCGGAGATAAAGTTAGGTACTGGGATTACAAACCTGCACCACCACGCTCGGCGAAAATTATGTTTTTACATTTTTAAAGCTCTTTTACATCAATTATCTCATCCAGTGATCTCAGTCCAGCAAAATAAGAAAGGTGTTGGCATAGCTTGGTATGGTGATAGTGCACGCTTGTAATCCCAGTACTTGGGAGACTGGGACAGGAGGCTAGCCTTAGCAATTTAGTGAGCCCCTTAGAAAACTAGTGAGATCCTGTTTCAAAATAAAAAATAAAAAAGAGCTAGGGGAGCCAGGTATAGTGGTACATGCTTGTAATTCCAGCATTTGGGAGGCTGAGACCCGAGGATCTGGGTTCGAGGCCAGCCTCAGCTACCTAGTGAGGCACTCTGCACCTTAGTGAGACCCTCTTTCTTTTTTTTTTTTTGCGGTACTGGGGATTGAACGCAGGGGCATTCTACCTGCGAGCTATACCCCCAGCCCTATTTTTTATTCTTTATTTTGAAACCGAGTCTCACTAAGTTGCGGAGTGCCTCACTAGGTAGCTGAGGCTGGCCGCGAACCCGGATCCTCCAGTCTCAGCCTCCCGAATGCTGGTATTACAAGCGTGCGCCACCACGCCCGGCTTGAGACCCTCTTTCAAAATAAAGAATAAAGCCGGGCGTGGTGGTGCACGCTTGTAATCCCAGCATTTGGAAGGCTGAGACTGGAGGATCTGGGTTCTCGGCCAGCCTCAGCTACCTAGTAAGGCATTCCGCAACTTAGTGAGACTCGGTTTCATAAATAAAGAATAAAAAATAGGGCTGGGGGTATAGCTTGGAGGTAGAATGCCCCTGAGTTCAACCCCCAGTACTGCAAAAAAAAAAAAAAAAAAAAAAAAAAAAGAGCTAGGGGTTTCAGGACTTGGGAGGTTAAGACAGGAGGATCTAGCTTTGTGACCAGCCTCAGCTACTTAGTAAGGCCCTCCGCAACTTAGTGAGACCTTGTTCAAAGTAAAGAATAAAAAATAGCCGGGTGTGGTGGTGCACGCTTGTAATCCCAGCATTTGGGAGGCTGAGACCGGAGGATGCGGGTTCTCGGCCAGCCTCAGCTACCTAGTGAGGCCCTCCGCAACTTAGTGAGACCATGTTTCAAAATAAATAATAATAATAATAAAAATAGGGCTGGGGGTATAGCTCAGCGGTAGAATGTCCCTGAGTTCAATCCCCAGTACTGCAAAAAAATAAATAAAAAGTAAAATAAAAAATAGGGCTGGGGGTGGAGCCTGGAGGTAGAATGCCCCTGGGTTCAATCCCAAGTACAGCAAAAAAAAAAAAAAAAAAAAAAAAAAAAGGCTGGAGGTGCAGTTCTGAGGTAGAATGCCCCTAGATTTAAACCCAGTACCACCACCACCACCACAACAATCACAAAAGGACTTAGTTTAAGTTGGGCGCAGTGTCGTACACTTGTAATCCCAGTACTTGGGAGGCTGAGACAGGAGGGTCGTAGGTTTGAGGACAGTCAAGAGTGGGTGTCAACCAAGGCTGGGTGCAACTGATTGTCCTGAATAAAATAAAGGAATACTGGGAGCACCCAGGGGAGCGTTGAGTGATTCCCCCCCCCCACCCCGAACCTGGACAGTAAGCTGTTAAGTTTGGGAATCTCTGTAGAGGAATACCAAGCAGGAGGCAGCTCTATCCACCTGCAGTCGGACAGTGCTTGGCAGTTCTTCTGCTGATGCAGATAATAATTTCTTTCTTTCCTTCTCTCTCTCTCTCTTTTGTGGTACTGAGGATGGAACTCAGGGACATTCTACCTCCGAGCTACACCCCCAGGCTTATTTTTAATTTTTTATTTTGAAACAGGGTCTCACTAAGTGGCACAGGGCCTCACTAAGTTGCTGAGGTTGGCCTTGAACCTGGGATCCTCCTGTCTAAGCCTCCCAAGTACTGGGATTACAGCGTGCACCACCACCACGCCTGGCTAAATATTCTTTTTTTTTTTTTTTTTCCGGTACTGGGGATTGAACTCAGGGGCATTCTACCTCCGAGCTACACCCCCAGCCCTATTTTTTAATTCTTTATTTTGAAACCGGGTCTCACTAAATTGCGGAGTGCCTCACTGAGTAGCTGAGGCTGGCCGCGAACCCTGATCCTCCAGTCTCAGCCTCCCGAATGCTGGGATTACAAGCGTGCGCCACCACGCCCGGCTGCTAAATATTCTATTACAAAAACTTTAACCCAAGCATGGTGTGACAGCACACGCCTGTACTTCGGAGTCAGATTTGAGGACAGCCTTAGCAAGTAGTAAGACGCTCATCAACCTTGTGAGACCCTGCTTCAAAATAAAGAAAATAAAATAGGGCTGGGGTGTAGTTTGGAAGTAGAACGATCCTGGGTTCAGTCCCCAGCAACACAGGCACACACACACCTTTAACCCAAATACCCTCCATGTCAGGCACTGAGTTTATGTCATGTACGCACATTTGCATTTCTAAGCAATTGTTTTGCGCTTTAGTATAGTTTTCTTTTCTACAGGCAGTGTCTAAGCCTGACAGTGGTAAGCTACTTGAACCCTGCATTCACTTTTATTTACCAGACAGTATCTAGAACTGGACGTGCTATGAACCAAAGGGCTCTTCAGTAAATTACCCACTGACAGTCAGGCCTTCCTGTGTTTTACTCTTTTTTTTCTTCTTGGTTATCGGTAGATTAGGTGATTAGAGGCTATCAGGAACATGCAAATTTCATGGCCATATAAAATGATGTAGTCAAGGTCTTTTCTCTAAGTTGAGAGTGAGGATTTAGTTGTAAATCAGTGCTTTCCACTCTCAGGAAAGAGAGCAAAGGCACAGGTATTCCTAATCCAGGGAATTCCTACTCCGTTTTAAGAAACAGGACGTTAACACAGGCGTGGTGGGCCACACCTGTAATCCTAGTACTTGGGAGGCTGAGACAGGAGGATTTCCGGTTTGAGGTCAGCCTTGGCAATTGGGCGGTGGGCAGAGGTGCCTCTGGATCTTTAGAAGGTATTGTACTAAGAAAGAACGAAAAAGTAGAGAAACCCCATAGTTTCTAGGTTTTGCTGTTTTTTGTTTTTTTTTTTTTCTCCCTCTGGATGATGGTGGCAGCTGATTAGACACAATAGCTGGCAGTCCCCAGCCGCAGTGAGGGCACCAATGACCCTCAACAGCACCAGCAGGAGGACGGGGAAGGGAGGAGGGGCGTGCATGGGAGGGGAGGTATGCGGATGACAAGGTGACTAACGCCGCTGCCGCACCCAGCTACAGCGCTCGGGTGGGACAAGGGTCGGAGCTGGCCAGCCACCTCCGGAGATCCCGGGCGGGGTGGGAAGGGGCGGCCGCGGGGCGGTGGCCTTCCCCCGGCGGCGGGGCAAAGGGTGGGGCCACGCCTGAGTCAGCGGCCCGTGATTGGCTCGTGCTCTCCGGTCGCGGCTTCCGATTGGCCCGTTTGCAGCGGGAGATGTTGGGAGGCGCGGCCGGGCGGAGCGAGCCGCCCCGGGTCTGGGACCTGGCGGCGGCGGCGGGAGGGAGCGGGCGGCGGTGCTGCGGGCCTGGAGCGGCGGGAGCCCGAGCGGCCGAGCGGCGCCGCCGCCTCGCCTCGGTCCCGCGAGCCGCGCCCAACTCGCCCCGCGGCTCCGCAGACTTTTAAAAAGGTTAAGAATTGAATGGGCCACGCTTCGCCGCTCCGCGCCTTCCCCATCACGGTTAGCAATTCGGCTGTCGGGCGTGAGAAGACACTCCCTGATCTGGAAATCCCACATCCCGCAGCGTGGGCTCCTCCCGCTGCCAAAAAACCAAATAAACAAAAAAACCCCAGAACCAGGGGGCGCAACGCCCGAGACCCGCCCCGCAGCGCTGGCTAAGGGCTGTCCCCGCTGCCCCGCGGCGCCCCCGGCCCGCCAGCCCCCAGCGCGCGCCGAGCGGGTCCCGGAGCCTCCCGGGGAGGGAGGAGGAGGGGGAGGAGGACCCGGAGGACGGGGCGCGGAGCCCGGCGCGCCTGTCACCGGCCGCCCAGGCCCGGCCCGCCCGCGAGGCCCGGGAGTCGGCGGCGCCCGCCCCACGCGCTCCGCGGCGGCCGGGCCGGGGCCTCGGAGGGCGGCGGGGCGTGTGCGGCGGCGGCGGAGGCCGCGTGTGCGCCGCGAGCCGGCGAGCGAGGCCGGCGGGGCACAAAGGCCGGCGGCGGCGGCGGCGGCGGGTCCGGCCCGCCCGGGAGGAGGGGCGCCGCCGCTCATGAATATTCACCGCGCCTGCGGCCTAGCGCGGCCCGCCCGCCGGTGCAGCCCGCCCGGTGCAGCCGCTCGGCGCGGGGCGCGGGCGCGGGGCGGCGGCGGCGGGAAGGTAAGCGCCCCGCCGGGCCCTCCGCACCCTTCCTCCGCCGATCCATGGGGCCGCCCTTCCCGGGAGCCCGGGCTGGCGACCCGCCTCAGGAAGGGGCGGAGGAAGCTGTGGTAGGTGGGTGGCGGTTTTCTTTTCCATTTTTTTTTTTTTGTCCTTCCCTAGGTGGCTCCGGGGACTGGGAGAGAGTGTCGCGTCCTAGTTGTGCGCACCAGCCACGAAATCCAGTTGCTCGGGCTGCGGCTGCATTTATGTAGTTCCAGAAGAATGCCCCGGAGCGGGAGCGGGAGCGGCGCCGCGTCCCACTCGCGGCCCCGGGTCCCCACCCAGCCCAGCCCCGCCGCGGGCCAAGGAAAACAGCCGCCTCCTCGGGGACGCCGCCCGGGCGCAGGGCAGGGTGCGGGCGGCCCGAGTCACCCGGCGGCCGGGCAGCCGGCCCGCGGACCTCCGAGCCCGCCCCGGCTGGCTTTTTTGTTTGTTTTTGGGGGAGCGAGCAGGGTGTCCCAGAGTATCCCATTTTAACCCGGTGGGGAACAGACTTCCCTGAAGCACACGTATCCGGGTGCTGCGGAACGTCTACACTGCTTCTGCTCTTCCCAGGAAATACATGCGTTTAAATGCACTTGAACTGAGAATGTTTTTTCTTGCAGCTTGCACTACAGCCCGGTGTGTTTGACACAACCGCTGGGAAATTCTGAGGTTTCTCATTCCACTCCCCTCCTTTTCCTAATTTATAGGCTTTTCCCCTCTTTTTAAAATTTGTTGCATGCGAAAATTATTTCTTTTTTCACTCGCGTGGGTTCCTCTTCTTGAACCGAAGAAGCCTTCCGAGTGTCGGACGCGCGAACTTGGTGTCGACACGCGGCGAGGCTAAAGATCGGCGGCTGGAGAAAGTTCATGCCCTTTAACTTCTCCCTGTTGTAGGAAGGATCTTCGGGAGCGGACGCTGGAGAGACCCATTTGGCTTCCCCTGGGCCTCGGGAGTAGCCCTGCTTGGAAGAGGGACCGCTTTCTGCTGTTGGCCTGGACTCTAGCTGCGAGGAGACCTGTCGCCTTTGTTTTTTTTTAAAGTCTGAAGCAATGGAAGAAGAGGGCGAAGTCAGTTGAAGTGCGCATTTGAAGGGGCTTCCTGCAGACCTTTTCCCCCAGCACGTAGTTTGTTTCACCACCGGCTCGGAGCCCGGCTTGGAATTCTTCCTCCTCTGGCGTGCGGTGGCATTCCCCACCGAGCCCCCAATGTGGACTTCAAGGGATTTGTCCTTTCTCTGCAATTTGAAATGAAATGATGGCCACACGTCGGACTGGTCTGCCCGAGGGAGATGGTGACAAGCTCAAGGCCTTCGGGGGCCCGGCCTGTGAGGTAAGCCAGGCTGGCAGAGCCGGGCCGGGGTGGCGTGTGTGTGAGCATCTTGCACGGAGGGGTCAGCTGCCACAGGGCCACGCAGGGGTTTACTGGGGCTTTGAGGGCCCAGTTGACAGTATGGAGGCGAAGCCTTGCCCCTTTTTGTTTCCGGGGACTTCAGTGATTCTTTTGCAGGAACGTGTGGGTGCCTTTGACAGGTCCCCTTCTTGGTCACCCCTTCAGAGTGTAGAATTCTCCCACCTCTGGTGCAGTGAATACTACAAGCCTGAGAAAAGGGGGTGCCTCTATCTGTTTTCCTTCAATCCCCATCCTCCTGTATTTTTCAGGCTGAGCTTGTTGGTGGGTTCACACATTTCGTGAGTGTGTAATCCGGCTCTGCCCTGCCAGGTGGAGAGGGCATATGGTATGCTTGTTGCACCTGGAACCTAGTCTCTGCACTCATGGACCTCCTGCCTGCTATTGGTAGATCTCTGTTTTGGGTAGAAAAAGAAATATTTTCTCAGGGACGGTTTAAGCACCTTATACTGTTGTAATTCCAACTCCCTGAAAAATCTTCTGCCTTTACTCTTTTATTTATGTCTTTCCTTTCGCTACTCCGAAGATCTGCGAACTGTTCTGGGCTGTCAGGTGGCTAGCATCACTCTTTAGCATCTTGAGAAAAGACCAGAAGACTTTACTTCAAGTTTCCTGAAAAATTTTTAAGCAGGCACAAGAGAGATCATAGAAACTCCATTGATTTATAGCATCTGTATACCCTGTTACCTTCCTGTATCTTTTCTTGCTTTCTTTTTCTGTTTGGAGATTGGTATATTTGGAGTTTCTTTCTATATATGAGTATATTGCGTTTCCCCCTTTTTTTTTTCTTGTATGGTTTCTGTAATTTGCTAGTTAAAAAATGTACTGAAGTTGGGTGTGGTGGTGCTTTCCTATAATCCCAGTATTTGGGAGGTTGAGACCAGAGGATCACAGGCCAGCCTCAGCAATTTAGTGAGGCCGTCAAGCAACTTAATGAGAGCCTGTTTCCAAATAAAAATAGGGCTGGGGGGGTTGTAGCTCAGAGGTAGAATGCTCCAGGGTTCAATCCCCAAACCCCCCCAATCCCACCCGCAAGTACTGAATATTATTATCTTTCAAACTTTACTTTCGAGACACCTATATTTTTTATTTAACTGTCAAAGATTATACTAACAACCCCAAATGAGCTGCCATGTCTCACTCTTTCTTTTGGGTCTCATTAAGTATTACATTTTAACATAGTCCTTGAAACAAGTCTAGTTCTAAATGTGTGAGCTTGGGTATTTTAACAAAAATGAATCAGAGGTTAAATTTTGGTCCATAAAGTATGCAGAGAAACTTGTTTTTTCACACTGGACTGGAAAGTTTCTGCAGAAAACACTGGGAGATACAGTGTGCCATTACTGCATAATTTCATTTGGCAGAACGGTAGATTTACATTTAGAATCAGTATTTTACTTCTTGACATCTGTAAACACCTGCTTGTAGGTAAAAGCATGATTAAGTGTAACACCACAATCCTCTGATCCCAGTAAACCGTAATAACTCCTTTTGGAAGGCCTACCTTCAACCTGGTGATTGCTTAATGTGCATTGTTGTTACATAATAATATGTGCTGGAGTCCTAAAGCTGTCTTTGTCTTTGTCTTGGGAATACTTTAATTAGCATGCTATTTGCATTATATTTGCAAGTACTAATGTTTATTTGACTTTTCTCCCCATCATTTAAGGGATGCCCCAAACCAAGGATTTAGATACATCTCGAGCTTGGCCAGAGAGCAGGGAGTGCTTCCCAGTTAGTTGCACACTTGGCTTTTATTAACAGTGACAGTTATGTATTTTTTTAAGGGCTGTGAAATTTGTTTTCATTTGGACCTTACTGCTGGCTAGGCTATATTGTTTCCAGTTTGGGAAAGAAGAAATAGTATTGTTTGTGTTTTGCTTCTTTAAAGAGTCACTAATACTTGAATTTGGTATTTAAATGTAGTGTTTGGCCTTCTAAAGAATAAATAGATGTTTTGCTGAGATTCTTTGTGGAAATAGAAATAAAGAGGCTATATGCAGTCAGACAGCATTTTAAAATCTCGGGGTAGGGAGTGAGGGGAACTTGCGTGGTCACCTCGGCAGTGTGATTGTGACCTGGATTTATCCCTGATGGATGGACGCCTCTGATGTCCACTACAGCTGGTGAATACTTGTTAATTATAGGGGAGTTGCCATTGGGATACTGTGGGCTGGACACAGCACTTAATTTTTATGCTTAGTTTTATTGCAAGTATTACTTTTTATAGTATTGTTATTCTTTAAATTTTTTTAAAAAAACCAATAACTATATTCATACATGTGTTTGATTAATAAATGTGTGTGTGTGTTTATCCAAAAGACAAGCATATGTGACTTAATAGTAATGCTGTTAATTAGCCATAAAACCCAAATTTGTGGGATTAAAGAAATGTCTGGTAAAATAAGAGCAGTTGCTTTATTGAAAACAATCTGAGGTTTCTTTTTTTTTTTTTTTTTGCGGTACTGGGGATTGAACTCAGGGGCATTCTACCTCCGAGCTACGCCCCCAGCCCTATTTTTTATTCTTTATTTTGAAACCGAGTCTCACTAAGTTGCGGAGTGCCTCACTAGGTAGCTGAGGCTGGCCGCGAACCCGGATCCTCCGGTCTCAGCCTCCCGAATGCTGGGATTACAA
>PVLC010020050.1:0-12121 GCA_004027655.1 Graphiurus murinus | reverse complement strand
GGTTTCTTGTTCATCTTAAATATTACAATCTAATTGTGTTGATGTATGACTTAATATAGGCGCTCCCCTAAGAATATATTGGAAGACTTCAAAACAAATAACCAACAGCTCTCTTCAAATAAGGAATTATGATACTTTAGTAGAATGTCTTGGCATTATACAGTAAGGATGGTGTTCACACAGATTAATATATTTTATACATCTGAAGATGTTTTTCAAAATTGGTTTCACTCACTGAACCATATAACTGTACTCAGAGTCTAACCCGTGTGACATTCTGACAGCAAGCCCTGACTAACTGCTCACAAAGTCACTTTGTATAGACTCTTCTTTTGACTCCTCTGTGATAGGATCACTCTCTTCCATATCCCATAGTTTCAGCCTTCAAGGTTCAACTTGCTTTTTTTTTTTTTTTTTAAAGACATAAAAGTGAAAATATTCCTTAGCTTTCTAGACCACATGTTTTTTTTCTCTACTTTTTTTTTGGGGGGGGTACTGGGGATTGAACCCAGGGGCATTCTATATCCGAGCTACTCCCCTAGACCCATTTTTTTATACTTTATTTTGAAACAGGGTCTTACTAAGTTGCAGAGGGCCTCACTAAGCAGCTGAGGCTGGCCTCGAACCCAGATCCTCCAGTCTCAGCCTCCCAAGTACTGGGATTACAAGCGTGCGCCACCATGCCTGGCTTTTTTCTCTACTTTTAAGATTGATTTCCTTTCTATCTGTAGTCCTCAGTATTGCCTAGTAATGGAAATTTTAGCACTTTCATTGTTTATTATTTAAAAAGTATATTTACTGTTCCTAATCATCTTACTTCATTTTGTTTTTCGATTCTTCACCTAGGCTGACATTATTCTATGACTGAAACGTATTACAGTTGATGGAAAATACTTATTGGTTGATTATGGAATAGTGTAATAATAACATTATTTACACTACTTATTTTTTTCTTTGCCATACTGGGGACTAAGCCTAGGGGCATTCTTCCTCTGAGCTCTACCCCCAACCTGATATTTTATTCTTTATTTTGAAACAGGGCCTCACTAAGTTGCAGAGGGCCTCACAAGTTGCTGAGGCTGATCTGGAACCTGTGATCCTCCTGTCTCAGCCTCCCAAGTACTGGGATTACAAGTGTGTGCCACCATGCCCGGCTCTAATAAATTTTATTTATTTATTTTTATTTATTTATTTATTTTTGCAGTACTGGGGATTGAACCCAGGGGCATTCTATCTTCGAGCTATACTCCCAGTCCTATTTTTTTTTTTTATTCTTTATTTTGAAACAGGGTCTCACTAAGGTGCGGAGTGCCTCACTAGGTAGCTGAGGCTGGCCTCGAACCCGGATCCTCCGGTCTCAGCCTCCAGAATGCTGGGATTACAAGCGTGCGCCACCACGCCCGGCTCTCTAGTAAATTTTAAATAATTTTACATTAAATACTTTTCCTGTGTATGAACATGTATGAAATCATGCACTATACATTTTGCTTTTGTTCCAGAATCCCTTGTTCCTTCTCAGGCTTTCTCTCCTTCCATCCTTCCGTCTTGTTTTTTCTTCCTCCTTCCTCCACCTCTTTTTTTCTTTCTCCTTTTTATACGGTTTTTAGGAAAGTGGAAATCGCTTGCTTGGCTCATGTTATATTTAACCAGAACAACTCTTTGCATTTCTCTATTCTTTCCTCACTCCCTGTATCTCATTCTACACTTTCCTGTAGTGATGATCTGTATGCCAGTGACTCTCAAGCTATAACTGAATCCCAGATTTTATGGTCGATCTCTAGACTGATAGACCAGTTTATTTTGGGATGACCCAAAGCCATTGCAAGCACAATAAATCCTACCTCTGCCATCTGCCTTCCCCTCTTCTGGTGCTGCTTTTAGTTGAATAGGGCTACCATCCACTTACTTGTCCAAGTAAAAACTAGACTACCATCCTTGACTCTCTACCGCCCTCATTCCTCATATGCAAAGCTCCATTGAGTCTGCATTCCAAATCCCCAGGCCGCTGCCTGAACCATGGACACAGGCCTTCTATGGAGCTTCTCAGCCTTGTCCTTTCCAGAGTTCTGCTCCTAGCGCAGTCAGAGCAATCCTCCTGAAACAGAATGCTCGTCCTTACATCCCCCCACTTAAACAGTTTTCTGGATTCCTGTTGCCTTTGAAGTAAAGTCCAGACTCCTTAAAAATATTAAAAGACATTACTGATCTGGGCTGTCCTTCTGCTGTCTTACCTGTTGCTTCTTTCTGTACTTCCTCTACTGAACTTGACCTTTTTTCTACTCTCTGCTCTCCATCCCTATTCTGGTCTTCTGATTCACTTCCTCAGGAAAGCCTTCTCCGATTCAGCAAGACTGGGTTAGTTGCCTCTAGTGCATTATCCTGAAACACCCTGTACTTCATTGGGAACAGCGTTTACAAGTTTATTTTTCTTTGTCACCCATGGATCGCAATCCCCATGAGAGCAGAGACCACGTTTGCTTGCGCACTGTCTGACTCACACATAGTCAGTGTTCAGTAAATATTTGTTGGATGGATGGATGAATGAACGTGCAGGAAAGGCTTTAAATTTTATTGAATGTTCACTTAGATTTACTACCCGCTCTCTTCATTAGTCTCCTATCTCCTGGCGCCCTCCTTCTCCTGTCTCCTTGAAGTTTCTTCAACGTCCTCTGTACACACCAGGGCTCAGTGTGGTCCTCTTGTCTTCCTCAACACTCAGTTTCATGGTTTTAAATAGCAAGTACAGATTGATAATTCATATATACACAGATGCATGTTTGTGTATGTGTTTATCCCTACCCTTGGCTTATTCTGGAGATCGAACTCAGGGGCATTCTACCTCTGAGCTACACCTCAGCCCTATTTTATTTTTAATTTTGAAACAGTGTCTCACTAAGTTGCTGAGGACCTTGCTAGTTGCTGAGAGACTAGCCTCAATTCTGAGATCCTCCTGCCTCAGCTTCCTAAGTACTGGGATCATAGGTGTGCGCCCCACCAGGCACAGCCCTGACTTACTCTTCTAGCTCTTGAATTCAGATTGCTACATTTAACTGACCTGACCACTCGGAATCTCCACTTTATATCCCAAGCCAATTCCTGATGGTCTACCTCTGCTCCCCACCTTCCCGGCCTGCACCGTCCTGTCTCCCTCAGCTCCAGCAATAGCAGTTAGACCCTTCCAACCCAGGCCTGAGTGTCTTTGAGCTCTCTTTTCTTCTCATGCATGACGTGCAGATTCTTGTGACTGGTCTCAGCTTCAGTTCTTGCCAGCCTAGAGTCCATTCTCCACACAGAAATCAGAGCAGCCCGTTTATAAGTCAGATCATGTCACTCCTTTGCCCGGATTCCTCCAGTGGCTTCTTATTTCCCTCAAGGTGAAAGGCCAGAGCCTTGACAGTGACCTGCAAAGCCTTGTACAACCTGCCCCACCGCCCTGACCTCCCTTCCAGTTGCCCTCCCCTCCTCACCCTGGCCTGGCCCTGCTGAGCTCTCCTCCTGTGCACAGGAAGCATCTGGGCAGTCCCCCAGCAGTCTCAGAACACTCTCCTCTCTGGCCTCCGCTTGGTCACGTCCTTGTCCCCTTTAGGGCTCTCGCCTAGAGGTCACCTTGCTCCTAGTGAAGCTTTGCTAACCCTCCCCTGCTTGCCCCGACCCACCGCCCTTGCTTTATTTACCTCTGTGTCACTTAATCTCCATCTGAACATGTTATCCATCTGGTTTTGCTTATTTATTTGCTTATTTATTGAAGGAATGTATGTAAAATGGAAATGTTAATGCTAAGAGTTCAGAGGTTTTATGTTTTCATGTGGTATTTCGAGTGTCTAGCACATAACAGGCCCTCAATAAATGTATTTTTTATTTTTATTTATTTATTTTTTGCGGTACTGGGGATTGAACTCAGGGGCACTCTACCTCCAAGCTATACCCCCAGCCCTATTTTTTATTCTTTATTTTGAAACAGGATCTCACTAGGTAGCAGAGGCTGGCCTCGAACTCGGATCCTCTGGTGTCAGACTCCCAAATGCTGGGATTACAAGTGTGCGTTACCATGCCCGGCTAAATGTATTTTTTAAAATAAATGAATGAAAGCTAGAGAAATTCCAGTGTTACTGAGTTTGCATTCAGACATGTAAATATGTGAATACTTATTTATTTTTTGGTGGTGGTGGTGCTGGGGATTGAACCCAGGGCCTTGCACATGCTAGACAAGTGCTCTACCACTGAGTACATCGCGAGCCCCAAATACTTACTTTAGATTATACAAAACATGTAGAGTTTGATGTGTGTGTTCTTCCTTAGACTGCCTGTCCACCTTAAATTCCATTCCATTTCCATTACAACTGCTGTTAAAACTTTGGAGGTCTTTTTCTATGCATTTTTCTTACCTCTGGAAAGCCAGCTACCAAGTAACAGTGACCAAATTAATGTGTATTACAAATATGGGAAATAATTTTCACTGACAGGTGAGACAATAAACAACTGGAAGGGTAATTGACTAATAGAAAAAATGTCTGTATTAACTGTTTTATTTCTTAAAGTGAATATCTAGTATATGTTCCTTATATATGTTAATTTTTTTTTTTTTTTTGTACTGGGATTGAACCCAGGGGCATTCTACGTCTGAGCTACACCCCCGGCTCCATTTCTTAATCTTTATTTTGAAACAGGGTCTCACTAAGTTGCAGAGGGCCTTACAAAATAGCTCAGACGGGCCTCGAACCTGGATCATTCTGTCTCAGCCTCTCAAGTCCTGGGAGTACAAGTGTACACCACCACACCCAGCTCATATATTAATTTTTAGTGTCAAAAATATTTCATTGTTAGTTAAAAGAGATCACAACATTGACTATGACAAAATGTTAACAGTTGTTAATTTTTTTTTTTTTGCGGTACTAGGGATGGAACCTGGGGGCATTCTACCTTCGAGCTATAGCCCCAGCCCTATTTTTTATTCTTTATTTTGAAACAGGGTCTCACTAAGTTTCGGAGGGCCTCATTTAGCAGCTGAGGCTGGCCACGAACCCAGATCCTCTGGTCTCAGCCTCCCAAATGCTGAGATTACAAGCGTGCACCAACTGTTGTTGGTGTACAGCAACAGTTGTCAATTTTGGATGAGAATATTGAGATTGTATTTTTCCTTTTTTTTTTTTTTTTCGGTACTGGGGATTGAACTCAGGGGCGTTCTACCTCCGAACTATACCCCCAGCCCTATTTTTTATTCTTTATTTTGAAACCGAGTCTCACTAAGTTGCGGAGTGCCTCACTAGGTAGCTGAGGCTGGCCGTGAACCCAGATCCTCCGATCTCAGCCTCCCGAATGCTGGGATTACATGCGTGCGCCACCACGCCCGGCTGTATTTTTCCTTTTTTGATTTTTTTATTTAATTCTAAAACAACAATAAAAAGACACTGTTTACAGATTTTTAATACAAGTTATATATGTTACCACTTTTGTGAAAATCTGGTTTCTAGCAAACCCACATTGCTTAAAATAATACTTAAGTAGCATGTGTGTGTGTGTGTGTGTGTGTGTGTGTGTGTGTGTGTGTGTGTTAGTGTTACTGGGGATTGAATCCAGGGGCATTCTATGATCCAGGTACACCCCCAGCCCTATTTTTTTTTTTTTATTTTCAAACAAGGTCTTGCTAAATTGCTGAGGCTGGCCTCAAACCTGTGATCCTCCTGTTTTAGCCTCACAAATTCTGGGATTACAGGTGTGTACCACCAGGCCCCACCTTAATTAGGTCTTTTTTTTTTTTTTTTTTTTTTTTTCTTTTCTTTTCTTTTTTGAACCTAGGGGCATTCTACTTCAGAGCTACACCCCAGCCCTATTTTATTTTTTACTTTAAAGCAGGGTCTCATTAGCCAGTGGCCTCGCTATGTTGCTGAGGCTAACCTTGAATCTGTGATCCTGCTGTCTCAGTCTCCCAAGTATTGCGATCACAGGCCTGTGTCACCATGCCTGACTTCTTACTTAGCGTGTGTGTGTGTGTATGTTTTGCTGGGGATTGAACCCAGGGGCATTCTACCTATGAGCTATACCTCTCCCCCAGCCATATTTTTTTTTTAAATTTTGAAACAGGGTCTTGCTAATTTGCTGACAGCCTCCTTATGTTCCTGAGGCTGGCTTTGAACCTGTGATTCTCCTGTTTCAGCCTCCCAAGTACTGGGATTACAGGTATGTGTCATCACATCAGGCTTTAAACAGCTTTTAAAAAGCATATTTTCAGCTGGGCGTGGTGGCGCACGCTTGTAATCCCAGCATTCGGGAGGCTGAGACCGGAGGATCCGGGTTCGCGGCCAGCCTCAGCTACCTAAGTGAGGCACTCCGCAACTTAGTGAGACCCGGTTTCAAAATAAGGAATAAAAAATAGGGCTGGGGGTATAGCTCGGAGGTAGAATGCCCCTGAGTTCAATCCCCAGTACCGCAAAAAAAAAAAAAAAAAAAGCATATTTTCAGCTGGGTGTGGTGGTGCATGCTTGTAATCCCAGTACTTGGGAGGATGAGACAGGAGGATCTCAGGTGTGTGGCCAGCCTCAGCAACTTAGTGAGGCCCTCCACAACTTAGTAAGACCCTGTTTAAAAGTAAAGAATAAAAGATAGGGCTGGGGGTGTAGCTCGGAGGTGGAATGCCCCTGGGTTCACTCCCTAGTACTGCACGGAAAAAAAAAAAGTCTTTTTTGGAGGTCTAGCATTCATTCTAGATGAGTTACAATGTAAATATATTATTTAACTTTAAATGTGTGTTCCTTGATATACCTGACTCTAAATGTCAGAATACCACTGCATGCCAAAAGCTTTTTGCTTGCAAGTGAGGGTTAAAGGTACAGCCTGCCTGAATTGGGATAGTGACAGTGCGGGGGTGGCAGCAGGTCTCACTATGTGGCCTTTTGCAGAAGTCTAGATTTGAATGTATCGAGTAGGATCTATCAGTAGAAAAAAGCCATCAACCAAGTGAGTACCCAGATCCAAGGGAAAATTTCTCCATAAATAATTAGTGTTCCTTAGCATTCACTTCTTCTAAGTTTAGCATTTTTTGAAATCCATTGTGCTTTGATTTCACATTCTTTTTTTCTTCAGTTACTACTAGGTTAAGTAATGTAGAACAAAAGTAATATTCAGTTCCTTTTGGTCTTTGCTTTGTGAAGCGCTTGTCATCCTCTGTTTAACAATATGCTGACAAGTATGGACAGTGCTAGTGTTGATAAGATGCACAGATGCTAGTATTGAAATGCAGCTATTTTCTGTTACAGAAGGACCATATGGTAGGCACTTGTTTTTCTTTCTGGCTGATGTGATTAGATTACTAAAATGGAAGGTTATTGTGCTGTAAGAGTGTCCTAGTGTTTATCTAATTTTAATTGAACTTAAGGAATTAAATGTGTTTTAAAATTGTAAAGCTTTTTGTATATTCTGTTGGTTTGAAGTAGAATGGTATCTTCATGCAAAAGCTCAATTTCAGATTGATTTCACCAAGGTAGTTTTGTAGTTTATATTGTCATATTTTCATAAAATGGAATATTGTGCAAATAGTTTACAATAAAATCTGGAGAATGGCATTTTGTGCTTTTATAATTCAGACAGATGCAAAGATAGTACCAAAGATTTAAGAAATTTGATGTGATAGACTACTTCTAGTAGTCTATTAATAGTTAAGAAGTTCTACTTTGCAGGGCTGAGCAAAAGAATAGATTTAAAACCCAGATTTGATATTTCTGAATATTTACCTCTTTTGGGGAAAGTATTTAAACAGACTAGAACAAACTATTACTAAAAAAAGGGAAGTTAAAGAATTATTGACTCTTCTCTAGTGACTGGCTGCTGTTGAGTCTTCTCTTTGATGTTGGGTGTGTTTTTGATCCAGAGTTGGTTACTTACTGCCTTTTCCCTTGTTGCGTATCTCTGTTCGGAGTAGACTGGCCTCATGAATAGCACCATACTTGCAGTGCTTCTGATAATCTTACACCTTCTTTGTCCGTCTTGCAACCTAATGAAGACATGTCTCCTGACATCCTATTTTTTGTTTACTGCAATAATCTTTATTGTATCTTAACTGGACATATATATGTGTGTGTGGGGGTGCTGGGAATTGAACCCACGGGGCATCCTACCTCTGAGCTACACCCGCAGCTCCCTTTTTTTTTTTTTTTTTTTAATTATTTTTATTTTGAAACAGTGTCTCTTGTCACCAAGTTGTGGAAGGGTCTCCCAAAGTTGCCTAGGTTGTGAACTTGAGATCCTCCTGTCTCAGCCTCTCAAGTACTTGGATCACAGGTGTGCGCCAACACATTTGGTTAGCTAAGAGGGCTCATATTCTTAAGAACATTGTAGCTGAGCATGGTGGCGCACACCTGTAATCCTAATACTTGGGAAGCTGACACAGAAGGATCACAGGTTTCAGGACAGCCTCAGCAAGTAGTGAGACTCCCATCAACCTAGTGAGAACCTGTTTCCAAATAAAAATAAAATAGGGCTGGGTTGTAGCTTAGAGGTAGGATGCCCCTGGGTTCAATGTCCAGCACTACAAAAAAAAAAAAAAAAAAAAAAAAAAAAAAAAAAAAAAAAAAAAAAAAAAAAAAAAAAAAAAAAAAAAAAATAGGACTGGGGATGAAGCTCAGAGGTAGGTAGAATGCTCTTGAGTTCGATCCCCAGTACTACAAAAGGAAAAAAAAAGGAAGAACATCTTGATTTCCTCCTAGTTACAACATAGAACTCATCCTTAAATATCAATGGATACAAAGATGGATAGATTATTACATTTAGACATTTCTTCTGGGTATGGCTTAGCTAGTATGGTCTTGGGATTAATAGGCACTTAAAAAATATTTTATCTAGAAATCCTCAATATTTAGTATCTTCCTTCTAAATAAAGATTCTATATTTAAAAGAACGTGTGTAAGCTTGGTCAGTGAGATCTACTTCCTCCTTTCCGTTCTGCATATTGTCTTCTGGAAATATATTATGTACCAGTGGATATAAGGGCAAGAAAATGCTCTGGACATCCAGTTTAAAACAGATCTTTATATAATGCTTTCAGGAAGCTTTATTTAATAATATACCACAGACACAGTTCTTTGTTCAGAGGTTCTGTAGATGGGTCTTACCCATTTTTGGATGGAGGAAAAGAAACTTAAAAAAAGCTCAGTCCAAAGCTGTTTTTAAAGGCTGTCATGTAGAAGAGGAGTTAGACTTCCTCATATGCCCTCAAGGGTTCACTGGGATCAATTGGATGGGTACATAGGCCAGTCTATTCAGCCTCCTGCTCAGAAGAATTTTTTTTTTTTTTTTTTTATAAATTAAAAGTTAACTGAAATTGAAGTATTCTTACAGAAGGATGACCTTCAGTTAGATGTATAATAGAGGGGATTTCTGCTTTGCTAGGATTTTAAATCAGGCAAATCTCGGTGATCATTAGGAGCAGTTTGCTGGTGTCATTTACAGACACAGGTATTTTCCTTAAGCCAAAAGCAAGAATTTACTTTGTGCATGTTGTAATTGTGTGTTCATATTAATTCTTATTGAGAATAGGAAAAGTTCAGTGAAAGACTAGATACACAGGAGATGCTCTTTACACACATTGTGAGCAGTTACAGAACTCATTCCAGCATAAATCTTTAAGAACAAATTATTTTTTATGGTGCTGTGGATTGAACCCAAGGGGTTCTACCTCAGAGCCACACCTCTAGCTCTATTTTATTTTTTATTTTGAAACAGGGCCTAAGTTGCAGAGGGCCTCACTAAGTTGCTGTAGCTGGCCTTGAACCTGGGATCCTCCTGTCTCAGCCTTGAAAGTACTGGGATTACGGGCTTGTGCCAGCACACCTGGCTTAATGAACTGATTATTAATAAAGTGATTCCCCCTGTATGCCCTTCCTCTTTTAATAACCACAGTTCTCTCTCTGTCAGTTGAATCAATCTTGTCTTTCCATCTCACTGATTCCGACATGAATTAGATAATATGATTCAAAATAATTGCAGGGCCTAATTGTCAGCTCTGCAAAAGAAGCAAGATTACTTAAGTCAGTAAAAGTGATGGAGAAGGAGCAGAACAACTGAAGAGGATCTGGTAGCAAGTGAGTTAACAAGTGAAGAGAATGCAGTCAAGGTCGATAGGCACCTTCAAGGAGAACCAGTGGAACTCCAAGACTAAGAGAAGCTTTGGACAAAACTGATGGTTGAGTCGGGCGTGGTGGCGCACACTTGCAATTCCAGTACTTGGGAGGCTGAGACAGGAGGATTCAGGTTCGTGGACAGCCTCAGCTGCTTAGTGAGGCCCTGTTTCAAAATAAAGAATAAAGAGCCAGGTGAGGTGGCGCACGCTCGTAATCCCAGCATTCGGGAGGCTGAAACCGGAGGATCCGGGGGTTCGTGGCCAGCCTCAGCTACCTAGTGAGGCACTCCACAACTTAGTGAGACCCAGTTTCAAAATAAAGAATAAAAAATAGGGCTGGGGGTGTAGCTCGGAGGTAGAATGCCCCTGAGTTCAATCCCCAGTACTGCAAAAAAAAAAAAAAAAAAAAAAAAAAGAAAAGAAAAAAAAACAGGACTGGGGATCTAGCTTGGAGGTAGAATGCCCCTGGGTTCAATCCCCAGTTGTCCCCCCCCAAAAAACCCCCCAAAACTGATGGTTTGAATGTGGTTGCATGTAGAGGCATGCATTTCTTCTAGGAAATGACATTTGAACCCAACTTTTTCAGCTCTATTTGCTAAGAGACACTAAAAAGTAGATATGACTATATTGATAGAAGAAGGAATGTTAGTAGTGAACAAATTTCTTTTCCTTTAGGCACTGCTACTGAGAATTAATAGAAGAATCTAGCTTTTTTAGTTGGCTTTGAAATGAAATTATTTAGACGAAGGTCCAGGAGTAGCTTCTTAAAATGTTATATTGCTAAAGGGGTTCTTAGATGGCCAAATAGTTCAGAGTTCGGAATACTTTAGCTGCCATATTTCTGACTTCATGAGTTTTTGCTCCCTAAGAGCATCAAACATACCCAGTAAAACATGCAGTTGTTAAAATCAATACTGGTGGGCGCAGTGACACTGTAGATTCAGTGAGAAGGCCTGGGTACCATTGGAGTCTTCTTTGGGATGATGTGAGCCCTAGATGTGCAGGGATACGGATTCTTTCTAGCTCAGGAGGTAAACTTAGAAAAAAAAAATCACTTTTCTTTGTTTAATCCTTGATTGTTGTAACAACTGTTTTTTTTTTTGACCAACATAATCTTTGCTTTTAATTTTGACTCTCAAGCTATTCAGACATTGTATTTGGATATTTTGGGACCAGGGATTGACCAAAACTGACACAAGGAGAAATTTAAAAAATCTGTAAGCTGGATATAGTGGCACATGCTTGTAATCCCAGTACTTGGGAGACTGAGACAGGAGGATCATAGGTTTGAAGTCTCCGCAACTTAGTGACACCCTCTGCAACTTAGTGAGACCCTGTTTCAAAATAAGAAATAAAATTGGGTTGGGTGTATAACTTGAAAGTAGAATGCCTCTGGGTTCAATCCCTAGTACAAAAAAGAAATCTGTATGGTGCCATGTATTAAGAAATTGCATTTGAAATGAAAAATCTCCCCACAAAGAAGACTCTTGATCCAGTTGGTACATTGATAGATCACCTTGTTTAACCCAGTTTGTTCCATCATCTCAGATGTGGGACACCTATCAAAAACTCAGGCTGAGCAACAAATATACCACTTATGGTAACTTTGTGATTGCAGATTTGAAAACTTGGGAATTAGTGGGTTAAAAAGGAAGTGATACCAATTTTATGCAAACTCAAAACAAAGACAGAGGGAACATTTTCATCTTTTTTGAGGTACTGGGGATGGGACCCAGAGGCATTCTACCTCCCAGCTGTACCCCCAGGTCTATTTTTTATTTATTTTGAAACAGGGTCTCACTAAGTTGCGGAGGGCCTCACTAAGTAGCTGAGGCTGGACGCGAACCCGAATCCTCCTGTCTCAGCCTCCCAAGTACTGGAATTAGAAGCGTACGCCAGCATACTCAGTTGTTGTTGTTGTTGTTGTTGTTGTTGTTGTTGTTGTTCTTCTTCTTCTTCTTCTTCTTCTTCCTCTTCCTCCTCCTCCTCCTCCTCCTCCTCCTCCTCCTC
>PVLC010020049.1:0-29332 GCA_004027655.1 Graphiurus murinus | reverse complement strand
TCCAATGATAACGCTTCATAGGCTCCCTAAAGTTGGTAGGAGGTATACTAAATGCAAATCGCTTATAATCAGGAGGAGCCAAAGGTATAGTGTAAAAACAATCTTTTAAATCAACAATAATTTTAAATGTATTTCCTGGGATGGCTGATAGATTGGGTAAACCGGGTTATAAGGCACCCATTAATTCCATAGTCTCATTAACCTTTCTAATGATCTTGTAACAACCTCCATTTTCCAGATTTCTTTTTTATAACAAATAAAGGAGAATTGGAAGGTTCAATATGTCCTGCATCAAGTTGTTCCTGCACTAGCACCTGAGCAGCTTGAATTTTTTTCTAATGTCAACGGCCACTGGTCCACCCAAACAGGCTCATCACTCTTCCAAGTGATAGTGTCTGTATGGGGAGCAAGAAGGCCAGTAGCTGAAGCTAAAAATATCCTAGTCCAGCTCTGGAAGGATGTAATTGGGGCTGTGAAGAGACAGTAAGGCTTTCCTCCCTTTTTCCCAAACCCTGACAAGGGAGTAAACCTTGATCAAACATTTGCTGAGAAACAGTCTTATTAGGACTATAAAGATAAACTCTTTTTTTTTTTTTTTTTTTTTTTTTGCTGTACTGGGGATTGAACTCAGGGGCATTCTACCTCCAAGCTATACTCCCAGCCCTATTTTTTATTCTTTATTTTGAAACAGGGTCTCACTAAGTTGCGGAGTGCCTCACTAGGTAGCTGAGGCTGGCCGCGAACCCAGATACTCCTGTCTCAGCCTCCCAAATGCTGGGATTACAAGCGTGCGCCACCACGCCTGGCTATAAACTCCCATTTTATCCATAACATCTCGGCCCCATAAGTTTACTGGGAGATTGGAAATAATATATGGTTTAAAATATCCTTGATGTCCCTCCTCATCTTTCCATGAAAGTAAATCATTACTTTGTTAAGGATTCTGTGACTGGCCAAAACCGTGTAGCTGGGTAATAGAAGACTGTTTATGCCAGGATTGTGGCCATTGTCTACCAGTGATTACCAATACATCAGCTCCAGTGTCCAACAAACCAAGAAAAATCTTTTCATTAATTGTCAGTTTTAATTCCGGGCGCTGGTCAGTAATAGCTTGAATCCAATAGGCATCAGAGGAGCCAAAACCTTTATCTCCTCGTTTTAATTTAGCATTTTTGTTTTTTGTAGGCAATTGAGGTAAAAGAATTAACTGTGTCCATCGTTGTCCCCTGTTTATGACTGAAATAGTGGAAGGAGAGTGGGCCATAATTTTGATCTCTCCCTCATAATCAGCATCAATTATTCCTGGAGCCACTAGAAGCCCTTTCACAGTGGAACTGCTCCATCCTAACAAAAGACCTACTGATCTCGTGGGTAAGGGCCCATAAACACCAGTAGGTAGAGCTTGCATTCCAATTTCTAGTTTTAAAACTGTACAGGAGGTGGCACTGAGGTGCAGTCCTGCACTGCCTGAGGTTGCTCGGTAGAGGTCACAAAAGGATTGTTTTCCTGAGGCTGTTGAGGGACAAAAGCCTGTAGCACCCCATAATATTGTTGCGGGGCCTGAGGCTGACCCCTCCTCCCGTTTCCCAATGGGAGGGGATTTCCCTGATTATCTGCACTCATTAGCCCAATGTTTCCCTCACTTGCATCTAGGGCATAGATCAGGCTCCCTTTTATTAATAGGATTGTTAGTTTGTATAGATCATCTTTGAGGACATTGGCGAATCATATGTCCAGGCTTTCCACATTCATAACAAACTCCAGGCTGTCCCACAAACTTTTCCTTCTGTCTATGAGTCTGCTGAGATAAGACCTCTTTAATGGTCTTTCCCTGTAATGCAGCAGCTATTGCTAGGCTTTGTGTATAGGACAGCCCAATATCAGAACATAAATGAATGTATTCAGATAAATCAGCTTTCTTTTTAAAAGGACACAAAGCAGCTTGGAAGGCGGAATTTGCATTTTCATATGCCAATTGTTTTACTAATAATTGGCCCGCATCTCCCTCTCCTAGAAGTCTGTCTGAAGCTAGTAGAAGACTCGACACAAAATCTTGATAAGGTTCATCAGGTCCCTGCCTTATTTTAGATAAATCTTCAGTTTGTCATCCAGAGGCAGGTAGTTTAAGCCAGGCCTTTTTTGCAGTTGCGTTGACCTGTGCATAAACTCTTGGTTCCCACGTAATTTGGGCCTGTGTGCTAGCAAAAGCTCCCTCCCCTGCCAACATCTCAAAGATAGTGGGGTTAGGAGGATTCTGAGAAGCATTTAATTCAGCTGTATTTTGGCATTGTTCATAAAATTCGGTCTTCCACAGAAGGTAATCGCCCCCCGACAAACAAGCTTTAGCTAAACCTTTCCAATCATTGGGACAAAATGAAGCGCCCACACTTAAAGACTCTAACAGAGCCTGAGTAAAGGGTGCAGTTGGACCATACTGTGAGCAAGCAACTTTTATTTCCTTGATTTGCTTAAAAGGAATTGGTCCATGTTGTCTATGGACATTTCCTTGGTTATCTGGCACTTGAAACATGAGCATAGTTAATCTAAACCCTGAAGTATCTTCCCCAGAGCATGCCGCCTCATGAATAGAAGCCTATAAAAGGGACATTCTAGGTGGCGGGAAAGGCCTAACTGGGTAAGGCTGGCCGGGAGCATGTTGCGCCATTGCTATAACTGACGTGGGAATGGGTGTAGGATAGCGTGGTGGGGGGTCTGATCCAGCTATCACCAAAGGTGCTGACCAACAAACTTTAGTAGTTTGCTACATCATTATCTTAATTGAGCAACCTCAGCCCACAGACCTTCTATATCAAATGCTAGATTTGATGGCTGTTCTACACCTATACAGTGGAAGGGCATTGAGCTGCTTTCCAGTCTATCTTAGGAGTACCTGAGGGGTCTAAAGATTCAGTCAAATAAGAAACCTCCTGAGGAGCGGATGGCGAAGTTTTAATTTCACTTTCAGTTCCAATAGGTATCAAGGCGTCTTCAAGTTTTACTGTCTCATGTCTTAAATCTAAGCTATCTTTTATTAAGGTCCATAATCCAAAAGTATCAACAGGCACTTTATCTGGCCCATTAGCAGTATAATAATCTTGTAAAAGTCTACCTACTTTAAGCCACGTCTCTAGATTTACCATTCCTTCCTTCGGAAACCAAGGACAAACTTCTACGAATATTAGAAACTCACTAAGTTTTTGATTGCTAACTTTTGCACCACGAGCGTGCAGCATATTTCTTAGCATAATAACAGGCGACTATTTCCCTGCCCCATGAGGACTCACTTGTATATACAGACTCCTGAGAAAATTTTACTCACAACGTTTCTTCCTTTTCTTCATTCAGCAAGGGATTCCACAATTACTTCCGCAGTGTCCTTCACTGCTTTTCCACGTATTTAAGGTCGCCAGAGCCTGCCAGTGATGTTGAACAAACCTGAAGGAGGAAAGTGAGGATTCGGAGAAAGAGACAGACAACAAAGATATCAGGAAGGATCACAGTAAATACTGAGTTTATTTTGAGTGCAGCTTATATACAGTTCTAAGGTTAATCATTATACAATGCATCAAGAATCACATGCTTCTTTTCAAGAACCTTTATCTTAGCAAAGTCCTTGAGCTACAATGCTTCATATTCCAAATTAGCAAAAAGCATACCTATGTAAATTGCTATATGCCTCGTACATCCTGTAACCACCCTATGCCATTGTCAGAGCATCCCTGGGACCACCCTATGTTAATGCAGAGCACGAATGCCCGCACCCTAGGACAGATCAATCCTAAATGGGTACAACTGCAAAGACAAGAGGTCATTAGGAACAGAAAAGAGCTAGTTTTCTCAAAGACTAGCTTCCCACATAGCCTAAAATGACAACTCATATGATTTTTCAATTTGTCCTTTTCTTCATTTCTTATTCATTATAAGCAATTGTTATACTTTGCATTCACTTTGTCCAAAAGAAATATTCTATTATTAAAATTTTATCTCATATTTACATGTGGAATTTGCCACTTTTCACCATTTTGAATTTATAAAATTATCTTTTTTTTTTTTTTTTTTTGAGGTACTAGGGATTGAACTCAGGGGCATTCTACCTCTGAGCTACACTCCCAGCCCTATTTTTTATTCTTTATTTTGAAACCGGGTCTCATTAAGTTGCAGAGTGCCTCACTTAGGTAGCTGAGACTGGCTGGGAATCTGGATCCTCCTGTCTCAGCTTCCCAAATGCTGGGATTACAAGCATACACCACCACACCTGGCTTATAAAGTTATCTTGATTTTCATTTTTATGATAATCATATACCTCTTCTCACTAACAAATTTAACATTATCTTTGCTTTTACACTTTTAGACATGATTGCATTAAAATTTTCTTAAAATATCTCCATACTCAGCAAAGCATAATAATATATTAGCCTACATAGCCTTGACTAATATATTACAAATGCTCCGGCTTACTCCCCACTGTCAAGCATAGAAAGATTACAGTAATCATAAAATAAATGAATATTCTACTACTGCACACAAACTTTCTTTTGGTACTGGGGGTTGAACACAGAGACATCCTACTTTTTTGTTTGTTTGTTTTGTTTGTGGTATTGGAGATTGAACTCAGGGGCATTCTGCCTCCAAGATACACCCTCAGTCCTATTTTTTATTCTTTATTTTGAGACGGGGTCTCACCAAGTTTCGGAGGGTCTCACTAAGTTTCAGAAGGCCTCACTAAGTAGATGAGGCTGGCCACGAACCTGCGATTCTCCTGTCTCAGCCTCCCAAGTACTGGGATTACAGGTATATACCACCTCAACCAGCAACAAAATATCTTTTGATCTGGTAAGTGCCAGGTCCTTCCACTTTCCCTTTAGTCATTTATACTATTATACCTGTTGGTTAGTTATAGCCACTATCAAGATACAGGGAGGTAATGCTTGTACCTATGCTGAATCAAAACACATTGCACAACTCATATGAACTCAGGCGGCCCTGAAATGTCTTCCAAAGTACAGAGAGCCAAAGACAAAAAAGGTGGAAAATAACAGCACAGATCTAGTTGTCACCAATGTGGTATTTATCTTTTATGAGGCTTTAATGAGGCAATTGCCTTTGTTCAGGCTGCTCAGCCTGGTCGATGCAGCACATGCTCCACATCATCCTGAAAGAGCACGTGTCTCACTGGCCTCTTAGAAGCTCACTAGCCTCGCTCTTGAGGGATCTACAACCTAATTACTTCCCCAACATCCCACCTCCTAGTACCATCGCATCAGGCCTAGGGTTTCAATGTATAAATTTGGGAGCACAGACTTTCAGAATGTTGCAGAAGCAATCATGCACTACATACGAAAGAAATCAGAAGACTAGAACTAGATAAAGTGACAAAGCCAGACCTAGTGGCACACACCTGTAATCCCAGTACTTGGGAGGCTGAGACAAAAGGATCATAGGTTCAAAACCAATCTAAACAACCTACAGGGACCCTGTTTCAAAATTAAATAAAACAGGGCTGGGGTGCAACTCAGAAGAATAATGCTCCTACGTTTGATTCCCAGTAACACACACACACACACACACACACACACACACACACACACACACACGAAATCTTATCATTATAGCAACATGGATGAACCCGGAGGACATTATGTTAAATGAAATAAGCCAAGCAGAGAAAGACAAATACTGCATGAACTCCCTCAGATATGAAATCTAAAAAAGTCTTGGAAGCAGAGAGTAGTATGGTGGAGTGGGGAGTGGTATTTTTGGAAAGATGTTGATCAGAATATACAAAATACAGGAGAAATGTGTTCCAGAGATCTATCATACATTATGATGACTATAGTTAATAACAATGTACTGTTTACTTTAAACTTGCAAAAGAGATTTTAAGTATCCTCACCACAAAAGAAAAAAAATTATACAAAATATGTGAAGTAATGCATTTGTTATAAGCTAGATTTAACTATTCCACAATGTGTATCAGAACATCACGGGTACAACATAATTGTATGTAATTTTTATTTATCAATTAAAAATAATAAAGCACCAGCTGAAACATCTGTATGAAAAGTTTAAAAGCCATCAAAACTCTGTGGCTTGTGTAGGGTTCCTTCTGTTCCTTAATGCACTGAAGAGTGCCTCTTGAAAAGGAAGGTCTCTCTTCCACCCCACCAGCAGCCTGCAGTGCCCATTTCCACCTGCAGAGGACAGTATAGGACAGGTCTCTTCCGCTTGGCTACAGCATTCAGAGAGAACAGGGCTCCTTAAACCCAGGCATTGTTCCAAGGCCGCTGTTGAAAGTGAAGACTCTTTCCTCCGCAGGTTCATGGTGAGGTTACAGACTGCTTGGCCCCAAAGCCCAGGCCTGCTTCCCTGCTCTTCCTAGATGCGTCAGACTTTAAAGAGCAAGAGATAAAGATAACTGAGCCCTGTCAGTTCTGAAAGTCGTGACTGACGTCCTTTGTTTTGTTTTGTCTTTGCAGTATACTGGGAGTTGAACCCCGGGGCATTCTACCTCCGATCCACACTCCCAACCCTATTTTTTTTTATGTGCATTTATTGGTGCATTATGGTCTCACATCATAAAAGGATCTTGCTAAATTGCCATAGGTCTTCGCTGGCCTTGATTCTCCTGTCTCAGCCTCCCAAGCACTAGGATTACAGGTGTGTGCCACCAGGCCAAGCCTTTTTGTATTTTGAAACAGGGTCTCACTAAGTTGCAGAGGGCCCCACTGAGTAGCTGAGGCTGGCCGCGAACCTATGATCCTCCTGTCTCAATCTCCCAAGTACTGGGATTACAGGTATGCTCTACCACACTGGGTGATATTCTTAGGGGTGGGAGCTCAGAGGGCACCTCCTCAGAGGAAGGCTTCTGTTTCCTGTCTGTAGACCCACCTCTTCACACAGGAGAGTGAACATTTACTCTTTTCTACACACACGAGACTAAAACCATACTCTGTGTATGTGTGTGTGTGTGTGTGTGTGTGTGTGTGTGTCTTGATTTTTGTTTTGATACTAACCATCTAACCCAGAGATGCTTTATCTCCAAGTGAAACCTCCAACCCTTTTTATTTTTTAGTTTGAAACAAGGTCTCACTCAGTTACTGAGTATCTCACTAAGTTGCTGAGGCTAGCCTCAAATCTACAATCTTCCTGTCTCAGCCTCCCACATACTAGGATTGCAGGAGTGTGCCACCACACCTGGCCTAACCATGGTCTCTTTCTTTAGAAAACCTCCCTCCCATTCTCCCTGCCCCTTGAGCTAAGCAGAGTTTATCATCATTGTCTCACTTTCCAGCCAAGAACTGGTAGGCAGGCATGTGGCCCCTGCAGAGCTCTGGACACCAATGTGGATCCAAGCAGCAAGGGCATCGGGCAGCCTCGGTCAGTGTGGGACCCTGCCACGTGGAGGGGAGTCCCTCAGAGCCATCAGTTCCTCAGTGTTGAATTGTTTTTGGGGGGGTTGATGTTGTTTATTTATTTATTTATTTATTTATTTATTTATTTATTTATTTATTTATTGTAGTACTCGGGATTGAACCCAGGGGTATTCTACCGCTGAGTTACACCCCTAGTCCTATTTTTTATTCTTTATTTTGAAACAGTGTCTCTCACTAAGTTGCAGAGGCGCCCACTAAGTAGCCGAGGCTGTTCGCAAACCCGGATCCTCCTGTCTCAGCCTCCCGAGTACTGGAATTACAAGTGTACACCACCACTCCCGTTTAGTGTTGAATTGTTTAATCTACCTCCCTTCTATTTATTTTCCTTTAAATGTTTTATTCCCTTGTACTTACACAAGTGAGCTTAAATACATTCCCATAGTAAAAATGCTGTATGTTACACATACTTAACCCTTTCTCAGAGCTCCAAATCATAGTCCCTCCCCTGAGGTAACCATCTTTAGTGGCGACTTCATGGAGGCATGGGGTGGAGGTCTGGAAGCAGAGAGAACAACAGGAAGAGACTAGGGACAGATACTACAGTTCCCAAGGCCACCTGCCCCTCGGCCTACTCCACAGCCATGCCCCACCCGCTTAAATTACCACTGGATTAATCCATTCAAAGTATTAACCTTCAGTGTATTCCTCCATTGAGGAGATTGGAGCCCTGATTCAATCCCTTCATCTCTGAATAGTGTTGCACTGGGGACACATGAGCCTTTTGGGGGACCCTCTGAACTAACCCATAGCAACCCAACCCATATTCATGTGCTCACACTGGTCAAAGCACATGGCGGTGGTGTTAGTTGTTATAAAATGGCATCAAACTATACCCACCCCTCTGTGATTTTCCTTTCATTCACTCAACAGTAGGTTTCAGATAGTTTTCCTACAACGTAATAAACCTACAGATCTACCTCATACTCTGCACCTGCTGAATAACATTCTCTTCATGTTCACCTTGTTGATTTAAGCACTCCCCTATTGGTGAATATTTAGATTGTTTCAAATGTTTATTACCATAAACAATGATGCTGTGAATAGCTATGTATTATATTTTGCTATAATAAGTTCTACATAGCCGGGTGTGGTGGCGCACGCTTGTAATCCCAGCATTCGGGAGGCTGAGACCGGAGGATCCGGGTTCGCTGCCAGCCTCAGCTATCTAGTGAGGCACTCTGCAACTTAGTGAGACTCGGTTTCAAAATAAAGTAAAAAGTAGGGCTGGGGGTATAGCTCGGAGGTAGAATGCCCCTGAGTTCAATCCCCAGTACCGCAAAAAAAAAAAAAAAAAAAAAAAAAAAAAAAAAAAAAAAAAAAAAGTTCTACATAAAATTCCTAGGCATAAGATAAGCACCTTTAAAATTCAAATGTGGTTTTGAGCTTCTCTCACCCCAACCTTGAGGAGGATGAGCAAGGCATGGACCCGGAGGAGGCCCAGGAGCACATCAGCTCGGGCTAGGACGGCTGGGACTGCTGGGGTAGGCAGAGCCTGTTCCCAGGAGAGCCCACAAAGGCTACTTGGCTGACTTGACAGAGGTGGGCACAGCCAGGAAGCTCATTAGAAACTCAGTTGCTGGTCACCAGCAGCAACAAACTCCCCTCCATGCTGGGACCACACTGGTGCCACGACCACAGCTCCTTCTCTGAGTGATGGAGGCAATCCCGAGGAAGGAGAGGCAGACACTGCCCAAGTCCTGCAGGAGAGAGGGCTTTCTTAGTCATTCAAGTAGCAGCTGATTGATGGACTGTGTGAAATGATACAAGCTCAGCAAGTCCAAGCTAGACAGGAGTATGTGGACCTGTGAATATACTACGCAGTTTGATGTAGCTCATCCAACCAATGATCAGTGTGTGGTTACAGGTGACAGAACACGCTATTGTAAAACTAAACTACCAAGACAAGGCATAGGAACACAGATTCACCCCCAGTGGAAGAGGGTTTGGTCTCTTTTTATGACTCAGAGGTGGACATTTTAAGTCAAAACAAGAAAGGCTGCTCTCTTACCCATAACTATTTCCTCTGCATGTGTGCCCTCCGTAACTGCAATTGTGTTCTACCCAGGGAAATATGACAAAAGGCAAGAAAAAAAAAAAAAAAAAAAACCAGTAACTCAGCAAACAGTGAAACAGCATACTCTCCTTTAATGTGTTTTTTGGAATAACAGCATTTTAAGTTATAGTGAAGAGTGCTGGAGCAACTTCTAATTTTGAAGAAACTCGAAAAATGTAGAAAGAGGCTAGAAACCTAAAGCCTGCAGGTCAAATCCAGCCTGCTTCCTGTTTTTGTAAGGACCCTGAGCAAAGAATGAAAAGAAGAATGGTGTATCACAACATGTGAAAATTATATAAATTCAATTTTTAGTGCCCCCCCAAAATGTTTGATTAGTATACTGTTCCACTCATTAGCTAACATGTATGTGTAGCCATTTTCATGCTACAAATCAAATCTGAGTAGCCGCCTCAGGAACTGTATGTCCCACAAGGTGGGAAACATTTATTTGGTCTTTCACAGAAGAAGTACACTGAACTCTACCATAGCACACTGATTCATAATTATTCTAATTTTGTTTTTAAAAAACTATCATATGTGCTCTTTATATGAAATTGATAAACCAAATTGTCTCAATTAATTTCCTTTTAATATGTTTAAAATAAACATGTTGAGATAGGTACGTGGAGCATGTCTGTAATCCCAGTACTTGGGAGGCTGAGACAGGAGGATTGCAGGTTCGAGAACAGCCTCAGCAATGTAGTGAGACTCTCAGCAACATAGTAAGACTCTGTTTCAAAACAAAAATTTAAAAGAGCCAGGGGTATAGATCAGAGGTAGAATGTCTCGTTGTTCAATCCCTAGTACCACAAAAAAAAAAAGCAATTGATTTATTTTGTGATTCAGATCCAGAACTGTCTGGAATATGTCTAGGTAAGAGTTAATAAGAGATGTTATTTAGAATCTTTATGGAACGATTTACCAGTTAGCACAATCCCAAGGTTGTTATAAACTGCTCTGAAATGATGCTCAGGAGAAAACAGTTAGAAAAATTGTTCCAAATCAAAACAAACTCATGAATTAATTTTTAAAAATTTGAATATATACTAACAAACTCTTAATATATACTAATAAATTGTTCTCCAGAATATAGTATAAATTATAATCCTACCAGTAGTATGCATATACATATGTGTGTGTGTGTGTGTATGCACTAACATATATTCATTTCCCCAAATCCTTGCCAACACATTAATTTTACCAATCCAGTGAAAACAAATATGTCTTTAATTTGTAGCTTTCTGGTTACTAGAGACATCTTGTCATGTTTATTGGTCATTTTACATTTCATATTCCACTAATTGCCCATTAATAACCCTTGGTTTATTGAAAGGAAATATATTTTACTATCTTTTAACTTGAATTTCCCTGATTACTACAGAGGTTAAGCATTGTTTCATGTTGATTGGCCATTTTTTATTTCATGTTCTGTGAATTGACTGTTTATATCCTTTGTAATTTTTTCTGCCAGGTTGCTTGTCTTATTCTTATTAATATTGAATGTTTAAGATTTATTGTTGTGTAAAGGTCTCAAAGTACAGTCAGCTTTCAGAAAGCAAACACAATCTAATGCCATGATCTAAATTAAGTTCTTGTCCAAGCCAGTCCTGGGGTTAACATATTGCCCCATGTCTGTGTTGTACAGCTCAAATAAAGCACAGAAAATTGCCAGATGATAAATTAGTTATCTTGTCCAGCAAAAGCCACACGTCTCTTCTTTCTTCCTCTAAATAAGCTGTTCAAAGAAAGAAGGAAATTGATCATTAAAAATATCTGCTGGTTTAACCAGCAGGACTCAGTAATACTCAAAGTCCGTTTTGGGCTCAGACAGCAACAACATGTATTAAACATCCTTGTGTGTGCAATAATGATGGTGATTCCTTGAGAAGAAAGGAAAGAAATTTCCAGACCCTCCTGGGGAGGGGAGGGCTAAGTAAGACCAGCCCAGCTCACCAGGGGAAAAGATCAGAGAAAGGAGTCGAAGTGTTTGGAGATACCATGTTCAGTCAAGAGATTACAAACCTATTGACAAGTCCTAAGGGCAGGGATAGGACCAAAGGCAGCAGACAAGCCAAGGGTTAGGGCATGGAGGGAGGGACCCAGGGTCTCAGGAGAAGTAGAAAGTGAAACAAGACAAGCCCTGAAGTCTGCTGTTCCAGAGAGGAAGGGCCTAACCTGCTGTAACAGTGACAATCGCCTGTGACATGAGTCGTCAGGCTGAGGCACTCAAAGCAGAGGGCCTCCACTCTCACTGTAAAACCCATTGGTACTGGGCTCCTTCCAGATATGTGGATTATTTGGTTTGGGGCTTAAAACCCTCACCAACCCCCCGCCCCAAAACCTAGCCAAATCAAGGGAACAATGAGAGCAAGCCTGGGCTGCAAAGTTCAGATACATATTATCTTGGAGAACTCTGGCTTTCTCTTCTACACACTGGGAACCAGGGCAAGCCAGTGTTAACTGTGGAAGCTACTTTCTTGCATGTGCACCAAAGCAGCTGCTCCTTAGGATGCTGGTCATACAAGCAAACTAAGCAAGCTGGTGCTGATGAGGTCACTGCTTCTGCAGCCCAACATATAAAACCCTCTGTCAGTAGGGACGTGTGTGGAACTGAGGGCACTGTGGAAAGGGTATGCATCACTCATCCAGACAGCCGCCATTGGAGAAAACACCATGAGGAAGAGAAGGTACTGCCTGACAACGCACCTTGAGGGTCAAAGGTGATATTTGTTCAGCCTATCATCAATAAACTCTTCTTGGAGCAGACACTGATGTCTTATATACTTTCCTAATAAATCATATGTTTTTCAGAAAACAGCAGCAACAACAAAAACCTTCCAGGTTAGCCTGTAAGGGTTTGACAGCTTTAAGAGCAAATCAGCCAGGGAAGAGGGAAAAGGGAAGAGGGAAGAGGGAAGAGGGAAGAGGAAGAGGGAAGAGGGTGGCCGCAGCCTCAACACTCGCTATTAACCACTATGCTCAGAATGACGGGAAGCCCAGCCCAGGTGGGAAGCTGCTCTGGACCCCTCAGAGTCAGACCCAAGGGAAATAAAACCTAAAATCCTGTGCCACAGGGAAGAACCTTATGCCTAGAACTGTGGAGACATTAACCAATCTGGGAAATACAGGAAGTGGCTGGGTGGAACAGACGATAATGTGTTCTGTAGGTGTTTATTTCGGTTTCTTTCAGTTAGAAATATAGATAAATTGCTTAGGACAGAACACTGGGCCCAGTACACTGGGTGCGCATCAGGAAATCACCAAGAAGAGCTGATATGGACCAAATAATGCTCCTGCCAAATCTATATATTGGAGCCTTAATCGCCAGTGTGATCATATTTGGAGATGGGGCTTTAGGAGTTAACTGAGTTTAGATGAGGCCATGAGGGTGGGGTCCCCAGAATGACATTAGTGTCCTTATAAGAAAAGACACAAGAGAACCCATCCCTGTCTCTTACCCCTCACCAAACCCACTGCCCTGTGAGGACACAGCAAGATAGCAGCCGGGACCAGAAATTGACCATTCTGGAGCCTTGATCTTAGCCTCTAGAACTGTGGGAAAATGAATTGTTATTGTTTAAACCACCCTGCCTATGGTATTTTGCTATGGCAGCCTGATGCCAGGGGAATAGACCAGATTACACAAGGAGAGAGAGAGAGAGAGCAGGAGATGAGAAATGCACCCAGAGTAGAACCTTGGGGAGTCCACATTCAAGGTAGGGCAGGGCAGAGCAGAGCAGACCAGCGAAGGTGCAAACAAGCCACCAGAGAGACCCAAAGAGAACTAGAAATGCATTGAGAGACAAGAGATGTGATGGTAGGGGGTGCTCTGCAGAGTAACTGAGAGAAAGACACTTGGCCTGGAAGACAGGGAAGCCTCCGACCTACAAGGAGGAAATCATGGCAGCCTCAGAGAGAGATGAAGGAGAGTGTGAAGAGAAGATAGAGGGAGGAAATAACAGATTGCAGGAAGGGCACTTTTTTCCTTCTTCCTCACCTTGCAGGGCTCGCTGCTCAGGCCTGAATAGTCCAGCTCTGGGCCCTAATGCTATGAGCTCCTTCTGCACTGGCTAGTCCTCAGGAAAAGTTTGCTGCCTGTGTCTTGAGCCCACAGAAAAAGCAAATAGTGCTTGGTTCATCCCTAAAATGTGTAGTCAGATAACTTGGTAAACCTTTCACACATGTGTCTAGGTCCTAGATGTAACCTCATTGAGCCCAGCCTGCTGCCTGCCCTAATGAACTGGGGGCTGGACTCTCTCCTATCTCCTGCCAGCACCCTTCCTTGGGGTCAATCCTCACTTCCCAATATTAGCTTAGGTGAATCTCTGATTTGTGTCTTGGGCACTTAGCTGTAACCAAGAACCACCACCAACTCCTAGAAGTTCTGATTACAGGCTACGCCAGGTGTGGCTGGCAATAAGATCAGACATGGCGGACACCCTCTTTGCAGTGGGGACTTGATGCCTCTGACCCATTAGTCCCTATTGGTCCCCTTACACACCTGCCTCGGCCCCATGCCAGCCTGGTCTGTTCTGTGCCCTGCCACCTCTGCCTTGGGAGCTCCCAGCATGCCAAGGGGCTGAGGCAGAACACTGACAACACATGGACTTACATTTTGCTGGCAGGCACTGTCCCAGATGGCCTTTCTGCATGCATCAATACCACTATCTTTTCATCTTTCTTTTAATAATGTAAACAGACATATCAAACCATTTGTCTCAATTATAAGTCAACAGAGAAAATTCAAACACTTAACAGTGTAAATAGGAGAATTGTCTCCAGGCTGCAACAGTCTTCCTGCTGGAACGCAGACATAACAAACCTCCTTTCCTCTCCCTCCCCCACATCCTCCCTACCCAGCCCATCGCCTGTCACTCCTCAAACCCTAATGATCCCACCAATGAATAAACGATAAGCTTGAAGCAAGTTTCCGGGACCAAGTCAAGCCCACGCTGCCTGTAGCCTGTTTTGTGATGAATGATCAGGAGCTTAGTGAATGCTATGTGTCATCTATTACTCAGGGAACAACTTCATGCTGTCAGCTTTTTAAAAAAATAATTCCAAGTGGACTTTAAAAAATTGTAAAAGCCCACAGGACAGCAACATCCTCCAGTTTTGTAGAATCCTTTGATATGCTCAGATGAAAGAAACAGTCTTGTGTAATCATTGAAGCCTGTGGACGATCCCTGAAGGTCCGATGAGTATTGAGCCAAGCCTGAAGGATGTAGGGAGGCAGTACACGCGATCCCAGTCCTGTTTGTGGCCAACTTCAAGACAAGTTAGATGAACCCCAAGGCCTTTGTCTCCATTCTCCCACAAACAAGGCAAAAGTGAAACCCAAACCAGGGCTTCTGCTGATAACATAGATACACAGAAAGGATATGATTATCTTTGGACCTAGCAAAGCTGCTAAACTGTCTCAATGTCTCCACTAGGACTAAGGATACATGTATCCACGGATGCTTTCTATACAGATGTGCACCCCTTCTCATGCCTCAGTCCCTTCTTCCTGCCCTTAGCCACTCCATTCCAGGGGAATAACAGGACTGGTCATCCCATTGATCCAAACATCCATTTCTCTAGGTGTTGGAACACCTTCCCCCAAAGCCAGATGTTGCTGAGTATCTCCACTGGTCAGATCCTATCTGCTTCTTCAGGTCTGGGGTATTGATCTTCTATTGCTATGTCTATTTTCTTGGCCTATTCCGTAATCCTTGGGTAGGCTAAAGATAGAGAATTATACAGAAATGTAGATAACATAGCCCAGGTAGTCTGCCTTGCGAAACCATACTAAATTATGCACGCAAATATCTACTCTTGTCATCCTAACATATAAGCATCAGGGCCTAAGACATGCCAACTATTATTATTATTTTAAGTTACTAGAGCCAGAGACTCATTAGTGGGAAAACTGATTTAAAAGATGGCCAAGAGCATGCCGCCCACTGTCCACAGGTAATAGCTGCCGAATATCAGATGTGCCAGGAGGAGGTCGTGGGAACACCGAGTCCCAATCCTGATCTTGTCCCGGGGTCACTCTGGGCTTTGGTCCTCTTTCTGCTTTACCTTCTTCCATTGCCGATGAGAGCACTGGCTGTCTCTGAGGGAGGGCCGAGCCCAGGAGTCCCTAACGAGGCACCTGGCAGCACTCTGCATCGGTTCTGTGTGGAACAGCCCGTCCTCATTAGCCCACATCCTTTCCTCCCCTCAGAAACATCAGCAGCTCACCACAGGCAGCTCAGAGAACACAGACACCCACAGACCTGGTCTGGGGCCACTCACTTGTTTTGTTACCACTCATAACAAAATAATGTTGGTGCTTCTATTTCTACCGATGAAAATTATCCTAAGTAATTTCCTTAAGATACTTGATAAAAGCCAGACATTATCACCTCCCTGGCAGCTCAGCAAGCACGGTGGTGTTTATTCCATCAGTGTTGCCGTGGTTCCACATGGAGCTCAGTTGTGATTCAGAGTCTATGGTTGGTGGAAATGAATGGAGGGAGGGGGTGGGCGAAGACTCGTGGCTGTCCAAATGGTGGGAAAAGCTTGGCCCTAGGCCCATTTCTTTTCTTTTTTTCTTTCCATTTCCTGTGTGTGTGTGTGTGTGTGTGTGTGTGTGTGTGTGTGTGTGTGTGTGTTTTACTGGGGATTGAACCCAAGGGAATTCTGCCTCTGAGCTACACTCTCAGCCCTTTTTAGTTTTGAAACAGGGTCTCACTAAAGTGCTGGGGCTGGCCTCAAATCTGTGATCCTCCTGTCTCAGCCTCCCACATTCTGGAGTTACAGGCATGTGCCATTCCACCCAGCCCCTAGGCCCATTTCTTAACTTGCTTCTCTCTGCTTATCATCTTTCTTTGAGGTACCTAAAATAAGTCCACCCTCTCTTGGATGATATTGGAAATATCCCTGGAAGTAACCTGTGCAACTGTGTCAGGCACTCAGCAACAGACTCATTCCAATGACAGGGGCCTCTCCTTGGGCAGCACGCTGTCTTTTTCCTCTTTCCCTCCCTGCCCTTCTCCTTCAGAGGCAGCAGTGGAAGCCATCTGTGCTAGAAGACTCTACTGCATGGCAAGCTCTTACTTTGCCATGATTATTAGAAGGAAGCCTGAGGTCTTTTTCAACTCTATTCATGGTCATATGGTCAGAGACCCAGGAATGACAAATCTCGCCCTGTAATCACATCTACTCTCTGCAGCAAGGTTCTAGCAAGGTGCAGTAGCAGAATAAGAATTTTAAAATATTTTATTAAAGGTTCTCTAATTCCTGACATTCTGAAAACAGCTCTGTTTAAAATGCACTGTTAGAACAAATAGATTCTGTTTGAGATCCTCGCAGAACTTACTGCTTCCCCCAAACCAAAATCTAGGGACAAACAAGCTCATCCTGCTTATAGAGAAAGCTAAAGAGAAAACTGAACCCTTTGGGCCACCTAAGGCTCAAATTATTTAGCTCATTAGACTCAACATGAAAGAGAAAGACATGACAATTTAACCAATGTCACAGTCATAAAGAACAAAATTATGTCCTTTGTGGGAAAATGGATGGGACTAGAGAATATTATGCTGAGTGAGATCAGCCAGTCTCAGAAAGTCAAGGGCAGTATGTTTCTTTCATATGTGAAAGCTAGATAGAAAATAGGAAACAAAAAGGACTTCAGATAAATGAGGATCGAGACCAGTAGAATAGTGGAAGGGGATTAGGGGAAGGAGGTGGGGAGGGGAAAAAGGAGAACAGATGAAGAAAACAGTTCAAATAATACTATGTCTATATGTCAAAGTATCACTAACAATCTCAATATCATGTACAGGGGCTGGGGGCATAATTACAATGCACCAATAAAAGTTAAAAAAAAAAAAAGGATAAAGTGAATGAGAAAACAAGAGAGGTGGTACAACAGAATATGGCTCCTTCCAAGGCACATTGCTCTGCTCACAAGTCGCTGGGACCCTATTCCATGGCCAGATTAGCCAGTCCTCTGCTTCCCACTGCCCTTGAGGAGGTGGATAAAGCTGGAGACTCTCAGGTAGAATGAAGGAGGAGCAGTGTTCCTTCCCTCATAAATGACATCACCGTTGTTATCCTTAAGCCTAGTCAGACATTCTCTTGTCTATGCATTCTCTTGTCTAAACAACCACTGTTGTTTGTTATGCTTCTGCTATGGAATAGGCATGGTGCAAGGCACTTCACATCCCAAACAGAGCTCTCTTCAGTGACTATAATATGACACAACACTACTAAATTATATGTTCTATTTCAGGATGCAACTATAATGGAAGGGTTTATTGACATTGGCTAGAGAAGCCCCAAAGACAGAAATAGGGCTTCTAGCATGGGTAAACAGGTTCTCAGCTTCAGATCATGGCGGCTGCTCCAGCCAGAAAATTAACTCTGATACATAGAGCATGGGGAACAGAGATTTCACCTAATATACCAGCTAGAAGTAACAGGGGTATCCTGCCAAGTAGACAGATGGGCAGAGCCCACTGAGGTTGAAAGGAGGGGTGGAAATGAAGGGAAAGGGGGCAGGAAGAGTGAGAAAATATTAAAGATGCAATCTGAGAGTAACTAGGAGTAGTTGTTTTCCAACTTGGCAGTGACCAGGGAAAGATTATTTCAGGCAAATAGATGAGTTGGCAGGTTGTATGTACCAGTTAAATATTACACGTAGGAAATGTAGCAGACGCTGGGCAGAAAAAGAGACAAGTGTATTTCTCTTTTAAGTAAAAGTCCCAAAGCAGGCATTTCTTAAGTGATAAGTCAGCCCCACAGACACTTACTGATCTAGACTAGCTACGCCACCATATCACCATTGGATCATTGCCTCATGACCCAAGAGGGCTACTCGAGCTCCAGCCTTGACATCTGCACAGAGGAGAGTGACAAGATCAGATTTTCCATTTTAGAGAATTGGTGTTCCTGCAATGCATGATTTGGAGAGATAATACTTAGCACTAGGCTAGTAAAGCAGTTCAGGCAAAAGATCATGGTCATCTGAACCATACTGAGATGCCATTTGCATAACTCAAGTTGTAATTACCTTTTGCCTGAATTACTTCAACAAGAGAAAATACTGACAACATATTAAGTGACAATATGGAATATGAAATTGGAATTTTTACTTTCCCCCATTTGATTCTGAGAATCACACTACAGAACAACTAAGTCCTTGATTGAAAGTGAACAACTTTTTAATGTTGGGGTAAAAAAAAAATGCAGATAATCTCCAAGGACTCATACACAAAACATAAATATGAGATCTGTGTTCAGTCTTGGGAGTGATTAACAATAAGGAACAGAGCAGGCTGAAGGCTATTGCCTATAGCAACACAGCCATTAGGATACAGAGCTTTGGGCCAGCACAGAGGTGGGAAAGCTTAGATTGAGATCCCCACTGAGCTCAGGCCCCTGAGGAAGTATAAAGAATTATGAATACCAATTGCAATGCTTAAACCAACTATGAGGTCAGAAAGCAGCTTCCCCACAAGGCTACTCTCACTTGTGACACCAATTGCAAGTTCCAGGGCTTCCCAAACAAGCCCTAGTTTTAACTATTTTCTAGAAGAACTCTCAGCACCCACTGAAAGCTGTTATACTCACAGTTACCATTTATTACATGAAAAGAACACAAGTTAAGATGAGCCAAAAAGGAAAGTGCATAGGGCAGAATTAGGCAAAATTATCAAATGTGGAGTTTGTATCGCCTTCTACCCATAGAGTCATGGACACATTACTTTCCCCACATCAATGTGTGACAATATTCATGAAGTTTGCCAGTGAGAGAAGCTCAGCTGAGACTTTAGTGTCCAGAGTTTTTACTGGGGCTCAATCCATATAGCTTATGTGGCTGATTTTAGTCTGCATTACCTATCAGAGGCCAGTCTGATTTTTTTAGTCTCTAGTCCTTTGACTGACAAAAGTGATAGCATATGATCCAAAGCCCACATCGTGAATTACTTTGTTAGACTATCTGGTGGCCAAAGCCCCCTGGCAAACAAAGACACTCCTCTCAGACATAATAGTCTAAGAACCTAGAGGCCACCTTCCAGTAGCTGATGTTAAATGTCAAGACTCTCTTTATATAAGATTAATTCTTCATTATACAGGAAAGTTAAAGCATTCCCATGTTTTGGCTCCCAGCAATTTTAATTTTTAGGCCAGCAGAATTGTCAAGTATTATTGTTCCTGATTAAAGTTAATCAAGCATTTGAGAAATTAAGCCATCATGTGTAAAGGTCAACAGAAAGAAATGATAGATTTATCCCTTTAAAGATTTGAAATGTTGAAATTGCCCATTTCAGAACAAAAAATAGCTTTATATAAAGTATTTAAAATAAATGTTGGAATTCCAAATAGGAACAGAAAAAGAAGAGATACCTAGAAATAAATATTAATAATTTTCTCTGCAAGAGAAAATGTTTTAATTTCATTGGAAGACTTTAAGGAAAGCCCAAATAATCAGTGAGATATACTATGTTCATGAATAATAAATCTTAATATTCTAAAGATGTCAATATGCTCCAAATTAATTTATAGCCTCAATCTAATTGACCAAAATCCCAATAGGCTATTTTCTTCAGGTTACTTAAAAAGCTAATTCTAAAAGTTACATGGAAGTACAAAAGTTAATGAATAACAAGTATACTCTTGAAGACATTATGTTTGGGAAAATGTGATCTAGCAGATATGTAGAATTACTACAAAATTTTAGTCATTAAAACAATATGGAATGTAGTGTTAGCACAGAAATATATAAATTGACTGATGAAACAAAACAGAGATCACAGAAATTAATCCATGCTTAAGTGGAATACTGAGCATATTACAATGGTAGCCTTCTAGATTATGAGGGAAGGAGAAAGTGTTCAACATCAGGAAGTGAAACAATTGGTTGACAATGAGTGAAAGCAATGAAATAAGATTCTCATTTCTGGAGTCTTTCAGTTACACATAGATAAAAGACTCAAATCTGTAAAGTACAGCTTCAAAACTGGACATATGGAATTTAAATTGCTTATCTTCAGGTATTCCCCAAACCCTCTCTTTATTTCTTTTTTGTTTGGTTTGGTTTGGTTTGGTACTGGGGATTAAACCCAAAGGCATTCCACCTTTGAGCTACACCCCCAGCCCGATTTTATTTTTTATTTTGAAACAGGGTTTCACTAGGTTGATGAGAGTCTCACTACTTGCTGAGACTGTCCTCGAACCTGCAATCCTTCTGTCTCAGCCTCCCAAGTACAGGGATTACAGGCATGTGCCACCACACCCAGTTTAAATTTTTTTTTTTCAGTACTGGGGATTGATCTCAGGGGCATTCTACCTCCAAGCTATACCTCCAGCCCTATTTTTTATTCTTTATTTTGAAACAGGGTCTCATTAATTTGTGGAGGGCCTCACTAAGTAGCCAAGGCTGGTCACGAACCTGCAATTCTCCTGTCTCAGCTTCCCAAGTACTGGGATTACAAGTGTGCGCCACCACACCTGGCTTTCCTCTTTTCATTTCTGTACCATCTCACTGCAGACTTTCTAAATAACCTATTTCTATTCTCTATAATGCATATCTCAGGTGCCCTTTCATATTCTATTAACTATAATAGTGACAATAGCTAAAGTTTGTTTCATGCCTTCTATGTGGTTTTATTTGGTATTTAGTGAATACATTTGGTTAATGCTTACAAAAGCCTTAAGAGTTGCTGGATGTGGTGGCACACACCTATAATCCCAGTACTTTGGAGGCTAAGACAGGAGGATCAGAGGTTAGAGGTCAGCCTCAGCAACTTAGCAAGACCCTGTTTCAAAATGAAAAATAAAACCAGGCATGGTGGCACACACTTGTAATCCCAGTACTTGGGAGGCTGAGACAGGAGAATCACAGGTTCACAGCCAGCCTTAGTGACTTACTGAGACCACCTGCAACTTTAGTGAGACCCTGTCTCAATAAAATAAGATTAGGGGTAGAGCTCAGAGGTAGAATGAATGTTCCTGGGCTCAGTCCCCAGTACCACAAAAAAAATAAAAATAAAAAGGGCCAGGGGTGCAGCTTAGAAGTAGAATGCTCCTGAATTCAATCCACAGTACCCCCCCCAAAAAAAAACAACAAAGCAAACAAACAAAAACCCATAAGAGCCTGTATAATTATCCTTCTCATTTTTTATATTAAAAAATAAATCTGATACTTACTTAAGCTGTTTGCCAAGCACCACACAACTAAGGAGATGGTCAGTGAAGAGAAATGCAACAGTTTGCATTTCAGAGCCAAGTCCTGCTTTATGGCCCATTTTCTCAGAAATAACTGGGTGAGATTGTTTAACACACCCACAAAAAGTAGAGAGAGAACTCATGGAAAATTTATTAGATTTCCTGATCTAATAAATTAAAATAGCAATTGTAATTACTGCCGATGACAGAACTTCCTGACTCAAATCAATATCTGTCTCAATGAGCAGTGTTTGGCTATTCTCAGTCTAATCAAGACAAGCAGAAACTTGAATGACATCAGCAGAGATTAGAGTCCAATAAGCCCTGAGTTTCATCAGGCCCCAGGGACCCTTGCCATTCAGTTCACCTTTCAAAGAAAAGAACATAAAATTCATTAGCTGTTGTCTGTTAGAGAAAGTTTCAATGACTATTTCTCCCATTTTCCATATGCATAGATATTTCATCTTTGTGGTTAAAATAATCAGTCATATAGGTTGCAAAATACAATGGAAAATAGATGCTATTGATTTCCTGAAGCTACATTATTCTGGGATACTGAGACCACATCAATCCACAGGCTTTGCTTTTCAACTGGAAATGGCCTGAGTCATCACCAAGCACCTTGGTTTATTTTACTCTAATAAAATCATTGAAGACATCACCTTTTCTACCCATGCCCAGTACCAAGGCCCTTTGGGAGCTCAATATTTCTGTCTTCTTTTCTCTCTTTTTATGTACTTTATATTTCAATGATAACTTCAAGTCTCTGGAAGCCTTAACTCCCTTCCTTTAAAAAAGAAGAAGAAGAAGAAGAAGAAGAAGAAGAAGAAGAAGAAGAAGAAGAAGAAGAAGAAGAGGAGGAGGAGGAAGAAGCAGCTGGGCATGGTGACGCACACCTGTAATCCCAGAACTTGGGAGGCTGAGACAGGAGGATTACAGGTCAAAGACAGCTAGTAGTTAGACTTTGAACAACCTAGTAAGACCCTGTTTCAAAATAAAAATAAAATGGAGCTGGTGGTGTAGCTCAGAGGTAGAGTGTCCCTGGATTCAATCCCCAGTACCACACACCCCCAAAAAAGTTGATTTAGTTTCATATTCAGGAAGTATGCATCTTATTGAAAGAACTAAAATCTCAAATCTATAACAGCAGCAAAACTCGGGTATATTGACGTAAGCTAGCCTGAGCAGCAGGGAACCAGTGACATGGAGGCCATTGTGAGTTGTGTTAGACAAGCTAATGGCTTGGATCAGCTACCAAGGAAGGGCAGAGCCACACTGCAACCTAGTAGCTGAGAACAGAGGATTTGTCTAGACAGAGAAACCCAATGAAACAATCCTTCCCACCAGAACAAAGTCTAGAACTCAGAATGGCGAATCACCCGTAGTCCCCACAGTTGATTAAGTGAACGGTTCTCTCTCTAAACAAAGTCTGCCAAATTTTTAATTTGAAAAGTTCATTTTAAAATCTAAGAGTAGAATTATAGTGGATATAGGCATAGGCTCTGTAATCAAATTGCTTTGGTTCAAATCCCCCTTCTGCCACACACCAGGGGTATGAGACTTTTAGTACACTAACTGAACTCCTTTGGTCCAAATTCTCTCATCTGTAAATGAAATCTATGCCATAAATTATTAGAAGGTTAAGTATAAGTATGCTTATGAAGTGCCTAGTTTGTGATAATAGCTGTTTCAGCCAGCATTGTCATGCTGTGATCCAAAACACCTGACCACACTACTTAGAGGGAGGAAGATTTATTTGCTCACAGTTCTGGAGATTTCAGGAGTTCTGTCCATGTTAGGCCAGGTTACTTCAGCAGAGCTCAGGGCATAGACTGGGGAGCAGAGTGAGAGTAGCACAAGGGCTCGGTTCTCACATCACAGAAGCTGGAAGCAAGAGATAGCAAGCAAGGGGACTCAAGAACACATGCACAGTCCCTAAGATTACACCCCCAGGGGCCCACTTCCTCCAGCCATACCCCACCTACCAAGATTATCACACAATAAATCCAAATCATGAAGGCTCTAATCTCCTCAGTGGATAATGGATTTAGCCGTTGATGAGATTATAGCCCTCATGACTTAAACATATCACCTCTGAATATCAATGCATGAGTTCCTTCCAGGGACATTCTATATCCAAACCATAACAATAGCTCCATAAAGAGTGGAGGAGGATGGAGCAATATGGCAGAATAGGGCTCTCCAGCAACCATCCCTCTGCAGAAGCATCAATTTAACAGCTATTCACTCTTGAAAATATCTTTACAAAGCTAAAGAAAGTACATGAGAGATCATGGCACTTGGTTATAGCACAATATTAAGAAAAGATTATTGGAGAGGGTAGGAATCAAAGTTTTATATTACCCACACCATCCCACTCCCATGTCATTCACCTGAGGGAAATAAGCACAACAACTCTGCTTTGGCCACTAACACCTCAAGGGCCTGTCCCAGTGCCAGGTAGACACCTGGAACATGGACCAAATCTGCAGTCTACATTCCTGCTGGCTGACTCCAACAACCTTGGGCTCCAGACAATCCTACATGGCAAGCAGGCCTCAGCAGCCATGGACTTCAAACATGCACCAGTGCTACACTAGCCTCAGCATCCACAGATTCCAGTTTAGCACGGTGCCACTCATGGGCTTGGGGCACGCCTTAGTGCTAGTCTCCAGTCAGGGTCCATCCAGTTGGCCTGCCCAGAAATTTTGGACAGGCTTACTGTTGAAGAATGTTTCCAGGCAAAGCCAGTCTGTGAAGAATGTAATAAATATCTACTTTATAAAATGCACAGACATTAGTAAATGACTACAAGATGCAAGAACAATCAAGGAAATATGTCACCAAACAGACAAAATAAAGTACCAGTGACTGACCCTAAAGAAATGGAGATATATGAACTTCCTGATAAAGAATGCAAAATAACTGTTCTAAGGAAGCTTGGCAAACTTCAAGAAAATACAGAGAAATGATTCAAAGCAATTAGAAAACTAGTAAGTGGTCAGAATGAGAAATTCAATAGACATTGAAAAATTTTTAAATCAAACAGAAATTTTGAAGTTGAAAATAAAATAAATGAAATGAAAAATGCAATACAGAGCATCAACAGTAGAATTGATCAAGAGAAGAAAGAATCTGTGAACTCAAAGACAGGTTATTTGAAAAAACAAAGTCATAGGGAAAAAAGAAAAAAGAATAAAGAAAACTTGCATAATTTATTTTAAGTTGCCAGTGTCATTTCCACCTCTAACTTTGATTTTTCTGAATTGGTTGTTAGACTCTGCCTAGACACATAATACATGTTCTCTTGTGAGCCATACACACAGCCTCCCATAACAAGCATTTCTCCAAATTCTATTTCCTATGGTTTTCTCTTTCTTCATTTCTCCAAGTAGAGCAGAACACAAAGGCATTGTTGCAGAGGTTGGTACGCACCAAGCATGTACCTCAGGGACCCAGAGACACAACATGTCCTGACTCGTGCTTAACTCCCAAATCCTACTCTTCCTCAACCACATGCTCTATTCCTCTGGCTTTGAGGAACCTTGAACCATTTAAAAGTATTCTTTTATGCAACAAATTTCTATTGCATGTCTGCTATGTTCCAGGCATTGTAGAGACATTGTCCTTGTCAGGAGCTACTGAAAGAAATAGTAAGCCATCACTAAAAAGTAAAATCAAATACTCAAATAGGCACTATTCTCAGTACCCAACACACAGAAATATTCTATTTTCCCAACAATTGTAAAGGTTATTATTTATATCTCAATTTCACAGATGAGGGAAATAAAGTTCAGATGGGTTAAGTAACTTGCCTGAGGTCATCTATCTAGATAGCAATGAAGCTAGGATTCAAACCCAAGCCATCAGGGTCCAGATTTTGTGTTATTAATCTTTTCAGTGTATTATCTTTTTATCATACCATGAACTCAAATATTTTCTGTACTATGATTTTTTTTTTTTTTGGTAAAGTTTATCCTAAAGATTGTCTCAAATGGGAAATGGAAGGCTAGGATACAACCAGAAGGTTAAAAGCAAGTCTCAGAAAGTTTGAGTAAGTTGCAAGGCTTGTTCTTATCTGTTTACTGTTGGAAGGGGACCTGGTGCCTACGAATAAGAACTGACTCAAGGAGGACTTAGACATGAAATGTGTCCCTGCTGATAAACGCACCAGAATGACCCTGGCCTGTGGATCTGAACTGACACAAGGATGACATAGACATGAATTGTGTCCCTGCTAATAAGACACCAGCATGACCCTGAAGAGATAATTCTTAAAAGGGACTTGATTCCTTTTTTCAGGGAAAATCTGGGGCTTGTTCCCGAATGTGTTCACTGATTTCTCCAATTTGCTAGCAAATCAATAAATTTCTTTCTCCTTCTTCCCAAAGGCTTGTCACAATTACTTGATCAGCAAGTTGGGGCAGGTACCAGAATTCAGTAACATGTCCTTGAGCCTGTGATCCTCCTATCTCGGCCTCCCAAGAACTGGGATTACAGGAATGTGCCACCATACCCGACTACCACACGGTCTTATTTTAGAGGGCCGTCTAGTTCTTGACACCACCTTTTCTCTGCCTCTACTGAGAAGACAGCCTAGTAAAGATGATCCCATCTCCTAGCTGAAAGAAGAGACAGGATACATGGCAGCCACATGAGTAGCCCATATTCAAACAAAAACTTTGCCTGTTTCATTTAATCCTATTAGGCATAATTCTACCTCCTCTAACTCTGAGAAGGAAGAGTTCATAGGAATTCAATGCAAAACACCCACCCTGGTTTATTTATAAAGTATGGTTTGTATCCACAGAGCCTGCATTGGAGGGGGAATTATTCTTTTCCTTTTTCCTGAGGGACATCATTAGTACACTGATAATTAATGAAAGGCAGCAGCTGGAGTTGGGTAAATTATTAATGGTTTCAATCATCCAGAGCGCAGACAGCCCTGTGTGGAGTTGTCCTTGGTGATAGCGAGGAAGTGCTCTGAGGAAACAGGGATGATAGGCAGAGAAGCAGAGGTGAAAGAGAGAGGAGGGAGAATGAGTCTGCCTTATGGCGTCTGCACACACAGGTTCAGTCATGCTCATCCAGATTAACTGGGTTTTCAGAATGCTTTTCAAACAGAAATGCTTGTGAGTTAAACCTGAGAGCAGGTTTATCTACTCTCTGCAAGATAGTGGATACCATCAGGTTCCCCCATAGAATGGCCATGTGGGAATTGGGATGGTTGCTGGAACTTGTCGGAAAGTTGAGGAAGGTGGGGGTGGTCTATCATACCAACCATGGAGATTAAAATTGTGAACCACTGCAAGGTTAGTGGTGCACACCTGTAATCCCAGTATTTGGGAGGCTGAGACAGGAGGATTGCAAGTTCTAGGCCAGTCTCAGCAATTTAGTGAGATCCTCAACAACTTAGCAAGACCCTGTTTCTTTCTTTCTTTCTTTCTTTCTTTCTTTCTTTCTTTTTTTCTTTCTTTCTTTCTTTGCGGTACTGGGGATTGAATCAGGGGCATTCTACCTCTGAGCCATACCCTCATTTTCTGTTCTTTATTTTGAAACAGGGTCTCACTAAGTTGCGGAGTGCCTCACTAGGTAGCTGAGGCTGGCCGCGAAACCGGATCCTCTAGTCTCAGCCTCCCAAATGCTGGGATTACAAGCATGTGCCACCACGCCAGGCTAAGACCCTGTTTCAAAATAATAAGGGCTTGGGGTGTATCTCAGAGGTAGAATGCTTTTGGCTTCAATCCCAGTGCCCCCCTCCAAAAAAAAAATTGCAAACCACATTGGGAGATTAATGCTGACGTAGCTGAAAAGTGTATCCAAAATGGGGTTTCAAAACAAATATCAAGCCAGGGTTGGTGGTGCACACTTGTAATCCCAGTACTTGGGAGGCTGAGACAGGAGGTTTGCAGGTTCACAGCCAGCCTCAGCTACTTAGTGAGGCCCTCCACAACTTAGTGAGATCCTGTTTCAAAATAAAGAATTAAAAATAGGGCTGGGGGTGCAGCTCAGAGGTAGAATGCCCCTGGGTTCCATACCTAGTACCACACACACACAAAAAAAAATCAGAAGTTGAGACACAGACCAAAGGGACCACTGGAAAACTGGAAAAATGGGAGAAAGCAGTGTCTTGTAGGAGCAAGTGAAAGAAGCAACGATCTTGACCAATTCCCAGGTAAGAGAGATTGAGTGCCACAGCAGGAATCTTTCTCCCTCCACAATCTGTCTCCATGTGTTCCACTTAAGCAGAGCCCTTTTGTTGCACAAGATCACAAGCCCCTTGGGGGTGGAAATCTTAACTCTTTTCTTCTCTTCTGTATCCCTGGAACCTACCTACCCCAGTGCCTGACACAGAGATGATGCTCAGAAATGTTCATTGAACGGTGAGTAAAGAGAGGAATAGATATAGCCATTGTACCATGCTGGATATTGGACAAAGGAAAGAAATATTAATAAGCAATTTTTCAATTAAAACACACCGATCTTTATTTAGATTACAAAGAATTGACTGAAGAATTTATGGGCGAGCAGAGAGTTTTCCAATGTATGCCACACAGGAAAGAACTGAATAAATGCTCATTAGATATTTCTATTTTCTCCCCACATTCCTTCTCCAGGTGTCTCCTCCTTCAATCCTATCCCAACACAGAGCACAGGTTTCCTCTCTCTCCATTTCTCATTCTTCTCCTCTTCCCCTTTTCACCTTCCCTCTCTTCTCCTCTCTTGCTCACTAAAGACAAAGAAAAACAAAGACCAAAAAAGCACTGCTCTTATAATCATGATGTGAGGTGCCATTCCCACATGCCGTCTCAGCTCTTGGCGCTCTTTCTCTCTTTGGGGGCATGCACTGAGCCTTTGAGGTCTCCAGAGAGAGACCTTAGTGAAGTACGAAGCAGATAAAGCTGTCTCCCTGTGTGTCCTGGTGTCTCAGCTCTTCACAGGCCCTGAGAAAGCTGCTGTAGGAAACCCATCCTAACTGAAGTCTGAGTGTCTGTGCCTCTCAGAGGTTTCGCTTTTTTTATATATACTTTTATTGGTGCATTATAGTCTCACATCATAATGTAGTTCACAGTGATAGTGACACACATGCACACAGTACTTGGAGGGCTTTCCCCCCCACTCCCTCCCCACTCCCCCTTCCCTATACAGGGTATTGAGATTGACGTTGATAGTCTCACATATATACGTAATGTCGATGGAAGTCATTCCTTCATTGATCCTCTCTCCACCCTCCCCCTTCCCTTAGACCACCTTCCTGGCTCCACTGAGGTTTCTCCTCCATTACCTGAAGTCCCTCTGGTATCCTGATTACTCCCTAGCTTCTTCAGATGAGAAAAAATACATGACCCTTCACTTTCTGTGACTGGCCAATCTCACATACACAACGTTCTCCAGGTCCTTCCATTTTTATACCAAAATGACAAGAAAAGGGAGTTTGGAAAAATCACTGTGTGAACAGATTCAATGAATAGAAGATGAAGTACTCAATAAAAACAAGTCTATGAATTAGAGAATAATCTCAGGATTTTCCCTCAGGACTCACAGAGAAAAGATCAATATGAAAAAAGAGAAAAGAAAAAACACAGCTCAAATATACTTGGAATAATTACAATAAAATAAGTTCCATATATGATCTATGGGACAA
>PVLC010020048.1:0-29724 GCA_004027655.1 Graphiurus murinus | reverse complement strand
AAAAAAAAAAAGAATGAGGGATCTTCCCAGGAAAGAGAGTAGACTATGTACAGGAATTGACCCAGCAGTCTGGCTCCTGAGCAGGGCCATGACAGACAGGTTTTGTGCAAAGGAAGGGAAAGGAGGAGGCAGCTTAGGAGCCTTTGGAGGTCAGAGGGAAATGTCTGGTTTCATAACTCAAGAGAGGCAAAAACACAATAGGTGTAAGTTGTATAATACGAATTGTGGTGATACGCCCCATGCTGCTCCCAGAGGCCCTTCACTCTAGGCAAAGGGGACCCTGAGCTAAGAGGCATTGGCACCCTGGCATAGCAGGCTTGGCCTGGGTCTTGCTTGGAGAGATGCAGTACGATCAGGACTGGGCAGGTGGCAGGCTCCTTCACCAGTGTGATTACACATTGAATTTTTCCAGAACTGAATCAGTTCTCAGTTATTAGAGGCCCTGGGAGTCAGGAATGACCTGCACCTACTCCCTTCCCCGTATTATCCAAATCGTCTCTGAATCACTCTAATTACTCTTTCATCTCGTCAGTGTTGGGATGGAAGTGAGGTAACGTGAAGTCTTCTGACCACTCAGTGCACAGCATGGCTGCCAACACACAGCGTCCATGAAACATGCCAACACCATTTTGTGTGTGTGTGTGTGTGTGTTGCTGAGGATTGAATCCAAGGGGGTCTACCTCTGAGTTATAGCCCCAGACCCATTTTGTTTTTTTATTTTAAAACAGGGTCTCACTAAATTATTAAGGGAAGGCCTCAAACCTGTGATCCTTCTGTCTCAGCCTCACACAAGTACTGGAATTATAGGCATGCACCACCACACCAGGCCCAACACAGATTTTTTTTTTCCCTATTGCTGCTGAAGACCTCAGATTGCTTTACACCAAGTTTCCTCTCCACTATTTGCAATGAAATTAAGTTCTTACCCAACACAGGTATTTATAGAGGATTAGAAGGTTGGTTTTGTTTTGGTTTGTTTGTTGTTATTGTTGTTTGGTGCTGGGGATTGGACCCAGGGCGGTAAAACCACTGGCTCATTATTCTTCATTATGGAATAACCTTCAATCCTTGTAAATAACACACAAATCAGAATGTGTAGGATGGTTCACTTTAAATTGGTTTTTTGTTGTTGTTGTTTTTGTTTGTTTGTTTGTTTGTTTTCGCAGTAATGGGGATTGAACCCAGGGGCATTCTACCTCTGAGGTACACTCCCAGCCCTATTTTTTATTTTTTATTTTGAAACAGGGTCTCACCAAGTTGCTGAGGGCCTCACTAAGTAGCTGAGGCTGGCCACGAACCCGGATCTTCCTGTCTCCGCCTCCCAAGTACTGGGATTACAAGCATGCACCACCACTCCTGGCACCCCAGCCCTATTTTTTTATTCATTATTTTGAACAGGGTCTCACTAAGTTACAAACGGCCTCATTAAGTGCCACCACACCCTGCTTCATTTTAAGTTTAAAAAAAAAAAAAAAGCCGGGTGTGGTGGCGCACACTTGTAATCCCAGTACTTGGGAGGCTGAGACCGGAGAATCCGGGTTCACGGCCAGCCTCAGCTCCTTAGTGAAGCCCTCTGCAACTTAGTGAGACCCTGTTTCAAAATAAAGAATAAAAATAGGGCTGGGGGTATAGCTCAAAAGTAGAATGCCCCTGAATTCCATCCCCAGTACCACAAAAAAAAAAGAGGCTGACATGGTAGCGCATGCCTGTAAGCCAGGTAATTGGGACACTGAGACAGTAGGATCACAGGTTTGAAGCCCTCTGCAACTTAGCAAGACCCTGTTCCCAAATAAAAAATAAAATAGGGCCAGGCGTGGTGGTGCACGCTTGTAATCCCAGCATTCAGGAGGCTGAGATTGGAGGGAGGATCCGGGTTGGCAGCCAGCCTCAGCTGCCTAGTGAGGCACTCTGCAACTTAGTGAGACCATGTTTCAAAATAAAGAATAAAAAATAGGCCGGGCGTGGTGGCGCACGCTTGTAATCCCAGCATTCGGGAGGCTGAGACCGGAGGATCCGGGTTCGCGGCCAGCCTCAGCTAACTAGTGAGGCACTCCGCAACTTAGTGAGACCCGGGTTCAAAATAAATAATAAAAAATAGGGCTGGGGGTATAGCTTGGAGGTAGAATGCCCCTGAGTTCAATCCCCAGTACCGCAAAAAAAAAAAAAAGAATAAAAAATAGGGCTGGGGGTGTAGCTCGGAGGTAGAATGCCCCTGGGTTCAATTCCCAGTACCAAAAAAAAAAAAAAAAAAATAAGGCCAGGGATGTAGCTTGGAGGTAGAGTGCCCCTGGGTTCAATTTCCAGCACCATACCCACACAAAAAAAGACAAAAACTTTGTCTTTATATACAGACTATTTCTATAAGGACACTGAAAGAGATGATGGTAACTGGGTATCTTGGGAGGAGAGGTAGGCAGGTGGCAGTCCTTGTACCCGTTTGTATGTTTTGAATTCTGAACCATGAGGGCTGGGGATGTGACTCAGTGGTGGAGCACTTACTTACCTTGCATGTATGAGGCTCTGGGTTTGATCCCTAGAAAAACACACACACTCACAGAATGCCTATTGATCTTTGAACCATGTGACTGGAATATCTCCTCACAAAAAGAAAAATGAAATCACACTTACCGAGTAGGCAGAGAGATGAGTGGCCTACAAGCCTCTCTCCATTCTGAAGTGTTTACCAGGTCTGTCAGGTGCTGTCTGCCCTGCCCTGACCACCCCTCCCCCGTCCTTTGGTGGCCATACCTGTGTCAAGAGCCTTTTTTTTTTTTTTTTTTTTTTTTTTTGCGGTACTGGGGATTGAACTCAGGGGCGTTCTACCTCTGAGCTACACCCCCAGACCTATTTTTTTATTCTTTATTTTGAAACCGAGTCTCACTAAGTTGCGGAGTGCCTCACTAGGTAGCTGAGGCTGGCCGCGAACCCGGATCCTCTGGTCTCAGCCTCCCGAATGCTGGGATTACAAGCGTGCGCCACCACGCCCGGCTTGTCAAGAGCCTTTTTGAGAGACAAAACTTGCCAGGTTTCATAGCAGGAGAAGAGCAGTTCTCCTTTGCTAGATGTGACTTCACTTCTGCCAGACTGGGACTGAACTATGATCTTCCCAGCTTCTTATTAAAAACTGAGATGTTGCCGGGCATGGTGGCGCACGCTTGTAATCGCAGCATTCAGGAGGCTGAGACCGGAGGATCGGGTTCACGGCCAGCCTCAGCTACCTAGTGAGGCCCCCCACAACTTAGTGAGACCCTGTTTCAAAATAAAGAATAAAAAATAGGGCTGGGGGTATAGCTTGGAGGTAGAATGCCCCTGAGTTCAATCCCCAGTACTGCAAAAAAAAAAAAAAACCCTGAAATGCTGGTGCATGCTTTGTAATCCGAGTACTTGGAAGGCTGAAACAGGAGGACCCAGGTTCTTGGCCAGCCTCAGCTACTTAGTGAGGCCCTCTGCAACTTAGTGAAACCCTGTTTCAAAATAAAGAATAAAAATGGGGCTGGGGGTGTAGCTTGGAGGTGGAATGTCCCTGGGTTCCCTCCCCAGTACCACAAAAATAAATAAATAAATAAATAAAAAATAGGACTGGGGATGTAGCTCAGAGGTAGAATGCCCCTAGGTTCAATTCCCAGTACTGCAAAAAAACAACAACAACAACAAAAAAAAAAAACACCTCAGATGTTTAGAGTTTTGTTTTGTTTGCTTTTTTATGGCTATGTTATATTCCATTGAACAAATAAGTTCCATTTATGCAACTGGTCCCCTAATGATGGGCATCGGGTTGTTTCACCTTTTGGTACGCTTGGTTGAGTCCAGTTTGCTTGGACGTGACGCACCCTTTCACTGCCCCAGCAGAGGATACCACCTTCCCAGCGCACTCTGCCCTCCCTGCAGGAGCCTCTCCACACCAGGGAAGTCTCTGGGGCCCAGGAGCTCAGGTCAGGGGAGCCCGAATTGAATGACTGGCGTAGCCACATCATGGAAAGGGACTGGTCTTGGTAGAGTCTAAACATGGTGTGCGCGGCCACCCCGCCACACATCCCCTCACGGGCCCACTCATCTCAGTGACTTTCTAAACACTCAGCAGTCTCCAAAACCACACTGTGCATTCAGTTAGTAGAGTCAAGAAAAAGAGAAGAGTCAGCCGGGCGTGGTGGCGCACGCTTGTAATCCCAGCATTCGGGAGGCTGAGATCGGAGGATCCGGGTTCGCGGCCAGCCTCAGCTACCTAGTGAGGCACTCCACAACTTAGTGAGACTCGGTTTCAAAATAAAGAATAAAAAAATAGGGCTGGGGGTGTAGCTCGGAGGTAGAATGCCCCTGAGTTCAATCCCCAGTACCGCAAAAAAAAAAAAAAAAAAAAAAAAAAGAGAAGAGTCCTCCGTACCTAAGTTTAATTAGAAGCTCAGTGCAAGCCCTGGGAGTAACAAGGTCCATGTGAGGTTGCAGGATGCCTTGGCTGTGAATTATAGCTGGGACCTGCCACCTGGGGAGGCCTCAGCCTGCTCGGTAGTAGTCCCCACTGCCCTAGGCTGGCCCCGCCCCCCACAAGCTCTGCACGCCTCCCCATAGACTCCACTTCGCTCTCCTCCAGCCTCCTAGGGACCCTCCCCCACTCGCCCCACTCAAGCCAAGCCAGGTTCCTTGTCCCAGGGGCCACCCTGGGGGAGGGACTAGTGGTTGTTTACGATGGCTTTTCTTTTCCTTCCGTAAGACCATAAGCTCAGTGAAGGAAAGACCTGTCTGCCTCCCTCAGTTCCTAGCACTGCATTATTGCCAACAAACTTTAAAATCAAATTTCTCAGGGGCACAATGGTACGCACCTGTAATACCAGAGACTTGGGAAGCTGAGGCAGGTGGATCACAAGTTTGAGGCCAATAGGGGCAGCTTAGTGAGACCCTGTCTCAAATAAGAAATGAAGTGCATGCTTGTAATCCCAGTACTTGGGAGGCTGAGATAGGATCACAGGTACAAAGCCAGCCTCAACAACTTAGGCTCAGCAACATAGCGAGACCCAGTTTCCAAATAAAAATAAAATAAAATAGGTCTGGAAGTGTATCTGGGAGGTAGAAGGCCCATGGGTTCCATCTCCAGTACCACAAAACAAAAAACAACAAAAGAGCACTCTGCCAGCAGGGTTCAGTGGCCCACACCTGTAACCCCAGTACTTGGGAGGCTGAGACAGGAAGATCGCAGATTTGAGGGCAGCCTCAGCAATGTAGTGAGGCTTTCAGCAACCTAGCAAGATCCCATTTCCATACAAAAAAAATAAATGGTTTGGGGTATAGCTCAGAGGTAGAATGCCTCTGTGTTCAACCTCCAGTACCCGCCCCACACACACACAATAAATGCACAGATAGGAGAGTCAGAGAAAGGGAGCTGAGGACAGGAATTGTGAAGTAGGCAGAAGTCAAGTCGGAGCGCCTTTTTACTGGAAAGACAGGTCACAGATGGGACACTGAAAGGGCTGCACTAAGGCCTGAAGGACGGGGAACGTAGCAAGCGGTGGAGCCATTGCCTGGCGTGCAGGAGGCCCTTAACACCACAAGATGAATGACTGACAGGGCCAGGAGCAAGTGTGTCAGGTGTGAGCGGTGTTCCTGTTGTGGTGAAGTCACATCCTCGGCCAGAACCACCAGCTCTGGAAGCCCGTGGTCCAGGCTGTCCCCGCCGCGGCAGAGCGCCATTCGTGTAACCCATGCAGCAGATGCACAGCAAGCAGCCGCTGAGTTCGGCCCTGGGGACTGAGCAGTGAGCAGTGCGAGTCCCTGCCTCCTGGCACACGTGTGGAGGGGGACAGGAGAGGGCCGTCGGAAGGAGAAGTCCAGACGAAACGTTTGGGGAAGACTTCTCTGAGGAAGTGGCTTTGTAGCGATGGCCTAAATCAAATGAAGGACTAAGCCACCCTGGATACTTGGGTGGCTATAGGCAGGAAAGTCACATGCAAAGGCCCTGTGACAGGTTTTTAAGCTGAAACTATGGGTGGGCTGGAATCAGACACTAATAGGGCTCAGAAAGGACAGTAATCAGCTGGGTGTGATGGCGCATGCCTGTAATCCCAGTACTTGGGAGGCTGAAACAGGCAGATTGCAAGTTCAAGACCAGCCTCAGCACCTTTGTGAGACCCTGTTTCCAAATAAAAAAATAAAATAGGGCTGGGGGTGGAGCTCAGAGCTAGAATGCCCCTGGGCTTAAACCCAGTACCGAAATAAAATAAAATAGAGCTGGGGTGTAGCCCCAAGGTAGACTGTCGCTGGATTTCATCCCCAGAACCACACACACACACACACACACACACACACACAGAGTAATCCATGAAATTGAATCTGAAGATTTGACCAGGACTAGCAGACTCAGGTGGCCTGCTAAGAACTCCCACATCTGAGCAGGAAGAGCGCAGAGACCAGAGTGCAGGGAGCACGCCAGGGCCAAGCCCGTAAGGTTCTGAGGATGGGAGAATAAAGAGGGTCTGCCGCCAGCACAGGCTCTGGACCCCGGCCCCCACAAGCACGCCCCCGTTCATCTAGACAGGGTCCCGAGAGCCAGCCTCGCAGGCACAGGGACTCAACAGCAATGAAGGCAAGCAGAGGGGGTGGGAGAGGGGAGAGACGGAGATGTTAACAGGAAGGAGCGTGCCTCTTAAAAGCGACAGCGCCAGGCTCGCTGAGGGTTTATGAGGGTCCTGCCCTGTGTGGTTCCATCAGTCGAGGCGGGTTACAAAAAGGCATAACACCACGGCTCTCACTTTGTCCAGGAACTGGTCCGGCAGCGAGGAGTCCTAGAACACACAGAAAAGATGGTGGACAAGATGGATCAAGATTTGAAGACCAGCCAAAAACACATCAACAGCATTAAGAGTGTGTTTGGGGGGCTCGTCAATTACTTCAAGTCCAAACCAGCAGAGACCACACCTGAACAGAATGGCACCGTAGCCCCCCAGCCCAACAGCAGGTGAGTACAGCTTCAGTCATCCAGATATAAAGTGGCAGAAGTAGCCAGACATGATGGCACAGTCCTGTAATTCCAGTACTTGGGAGGCTGAGACAAGATGATCACAGGTTCGAGGACAACCTCAGCAAGTTCTGAAACACTCAACCTAGTGAGTTTGTTTGTTTTTCTTTTATGGTCCTAGGGATTGAACTCAGGGGCATTCTACCTCTGGTTTACACCCTCAGCCCTATTTTTTTTTTTTTTCTTTATTTTGAAACAGAGTCTCACTAAGTTGTGGAGGGCCTCACTAAGTAGCTGAGTCTGGCTGCAAACCTTCCATCCTCTTGTCTCGGCCTCCCAAGTATTGGGATTATAAGCGTGAACCACCACACCTGGCTAAGACCTGTTTCAAAATAAAAATAAAATAGGGGTGGGGTTTTACCTCAGAGGTAGAATGACCCTGGATTCAATCCCCAATACCACAAAAAAAATTAAAACAATAAAAAGAGATGGGAGTGTAGCTCCAAAGTAGAATACCCCTGGGTTCACATCCATAAATAAATGAATGAAGCCAGGTATGGTGTCGCACACTTGCAATCCCAGTACTTGGGAGGCCGAAAAAGGAGGATCACAGGCTCCCGGCCAGCTTCAGCAACTTAGGCCCGCTGCAAGTTAGACCCTGTTTCAAAAGAAAAAGTGAAATAGAACTGGAAGCGTAGTTTGGAGGTAGAATGCCCCTGGGTTGAACACCCAGCACCAAAAAAAGTTTACCAGGCGTGTTGGTGCACACCTGTAATCCCTGTACTTGGGAAGCTGAGACAGGAAGATCAAGGTTCAAGGACAGCGTCAGAAAGTAGTGAAACTCTCATCAAGCTAGCAGGACCCTGTTTCCAAATAAGAAATAAAACCAAAGCCGGGCGTGGTGGTGTACGCTGGTAATCCCAGCATTTGGGAGGCTGAGACTGGAGAATCCGGGTTCACGGCCAGCCTCAGCTACCTAGTGAGGCACTCCGCAACTTAGTGAGACCCAGTTTCAAAATAAAGAATAAAAAATAGGGCTGGGGGTGTAGCTCAGAGGTAGAATGCCCCTGAGTTCAATCTCCAGCACCGCAAAAAAAATAATAAAATCAGGTTGGGAGCCGGGTGTAGTGGCACATGCTTGTAATCCCAGTACTTGGGATGCTGAGACAGGAGGATCGAAAGTTCGCACCCAGCCTCAACTACTTAGTGAGGCCCTCCACAACTTAGTGAGACACTGTTTCAAAGTAAAGTATAAAAAATAGGGCTGGGGGTGTAGCTCGGAGGTAGAATGCCCCTGGATTCAATCCCCAGTACCAAAAAAAAAAAAGAGAGAGAAAAAAAATTAGGCTGGGGGTATAGCTCAAAGGTAGAATACCTCTAGGTTCAATCCCCAGTTACCCCCCCCAAAAAAAATAAAGGGCTGGGGTTGTAGCTCCGAGGTAGAATGCCCCCAGGTTCAAACCCATAAATAAACGAATGAAGCCAGGCAAGGTTGCCCATGCTTGTTACTTGAGAGGCTGATACAGGAGGATCACAGGTTCGCAGCCAGCCTCAGCTATTTACTGAGACCCTCCGCAACTTAGAACATATTTCAAAAAAAAAAAAAAAGAATAAAATAGGGCTGGTGTGTAACTTGGAGGTAGAATGCTCCTGGGTTCCACCCCAGCATCACACATACAAAATGAATGAATGAACAAATGGATGCACAGAAGTAGACTTATTGTAAATAGCCACAACTTTTCAGACCTTGGTGCCTTCAGCGAGTCCAGGAGTGCCTGTGTTGTGCACACCTGTGACTCTGGCCAAGAGTCAGAGTGCACATGTGTTGGGAGGTGTGGCGGAGGCAGACAGTAGACAGGGATACGTGGAGACCCTGAGGAGGGGCGGTGGGTCCTGGCGGGAAGGGGCAGCACCTTTCGCATGGAATCCGGTTGCTGGGAGCCACAAGCTGGAGAAGGAGTTTGAAGAAGACAAGTGACATCAAAACACTGGAGAAGCCAGAATGTGGGGGCGCATTGGGTGTTTCAAGAGCACCATAGGAAGCCGTGCGTGGTGGTGCGCGCTTGTAATCCTAGTACTTGGGAGGCTGAGACAGGAGGATCCAGGTTCTCGGCCAGCCTCAGCTACTTAGCGAGACCCTGTTTCAAAATAAAGAATAAAAAAGAGGGCGGGGCGTGTAGCTCAGAGGTAGAATGCCCCTGAGTTCAATCCTCAGTACCGCAAAAAAAAAAAGAGAGAGCACCGTAGGAGGACTGGGGGGAGCTCAGTGGTAGAGGACTTGCCTAGTATGTACTGAGGCCCTGGGTTTGATCCTAACACCACACACACACACACACACACACACACACACACGAGTGCTGCAGGCCATTGACACTGAGGTCTGGATTCCACATTCCTTACTCCCTAGATGCACAAAAATAACAACAGTTGTAGTTGCTATGAATGGTAGCATTTGCAGTTGTGTACTCCTGTGATCCCAGCACTTGGGAGGTTAAGACGGGAGGATCACAGGTTCGCAGCCAGCCTCAGCAATTTAGGCCCTCCACAACTTAGTGAGACCCTGTTTCAAAATAAAAAATAAAATAGGGTGGGTGTGTAGCTTGGAGGTAGAATGTCCCTGGGTTCAATTTCCAGTACCACACACACACACAAAAAGAATATTGTCACTTAAAAACATGTTTTTGGGTTTTTTTTTTTAATTTGGTTGAGTTCTTTTTATTTTTGTTTTTTGTTTGTTTGTTTGTTTGTTTGTTTTGTGGTACTGGGGATTGAACTCAGCGACATTCTACATCCGAGCTATACCCCCAGTCCTAGTTTTTATCCTTTATTTTGAAACACTAAGCTGCGGAGTGCCTCACTAGGTAGCTGAGGCTGGCCAAGAACCCGGATCCTCCGGTCTCAGCCTCCCGAATGCTGGGATTACAAGCGTGTGCCACCACGCCCGGCTTTTTATTTTTGTTTTTGTATTAGGAATTGAACCAGGAACATTCTACCTTTGAGCTACACCCCTAGCCCTTTTTATTTTGAAACAGGATCTCCCTAAATTACTGAGAGTCTTGGCGTGCACCACCACACCCAGCTAAAAAGTTCTTAAAATAAGTTTCTCTAATCACATTTCTGTGGAGTTGTGCGTTTCCTGTGTGTGTCCTCCTCACACACACCCGTCAGTCTTCTCTGCATCGTGTCTTCTTGGCGAGCCCTCTGTCCTCACTGACATGGCCCCGTGAGTGAGGTGTCTTTGTTTCTATGTGAAGCTCGTTCCTGCCACAGCTGTGACGACCCCTAATTTGAAATTCCGTCACTTATCCGAGAGTTGGTGTCTGACGGAGGCCACCTCTCCTAGACATCTTCACCTTCTTTCCCTGCCCCCAGCGGTTCTGGGGATCAAACCCAGGACCTCATTTGTGCTGGGCGAGCACTCTACCACTAAGCTGCACCCCTGGCCTGGACTCCCTCACCTTCTTGCCACTTCTGTCACTGTCCCTAGAAATTCAGTTTCTTTGGAGGCCAGCCATTTTTCACCTTGAAACCAAGTTTTCACCATTTGTGCATGGATATAGGGTCACACATAGAAAACAGTTGGATCTGAGGCGTGCAGGCTGGGTGGTAGCCCCCTGGATTCAGAGCCAGCTGTCTCCTCCCGTACCCAGCTGGCAGCCATGCTCAGAGGACTCAGCTCTGCATTCCAGACCTTTGATCTTGACACCTGGAGTGTGGGAGGGCCAAGGGTCTCGCTGCTGCTGAGTGGTGAGACAGTCCGGAGTTGACGCTGTGCATGTCACAGGCTCTGCGGTGCTCCACCTGCTGCGGGAGCCCTGGGGCCCAGGCTGGGGTGTAGCTCAGTGGTAGAGCCCTTGTAGCGTGCACGAGGCCCTGAGTTCAATCCCAAGTTCAGGATGGTGGGAGGACTGTTGGCAGCAGGAGTCTGGACTGGCTCTATGAGCAGGAGTCGTCGAGGACTTTAACTGGAGAGGCATGTAGTAGGATTGCTTTAGAAAGATGCCTGGCTGTCCAGTACTCGGGAGACCACGGCAGGAGGATCACAGGTTGGTATAGCTCAAAGGTAGAGTACCTCGGTCCAATCCCCAGTACCACAAAAAGAAAGAGACCTGGCAACTATGGGGAGGAAAGGAAGGAAGGAAGGGGGCCGAGTTTAGAGGTAGGACATTCCACCCACACTAGAGAGAGCGGGAGGAGGCCCGGGTTCCTGGGGTACCTGGAGTGCAAATAGGAGGTCCAACGACGTTTGTTTTGTGTGTGTGGGGGTGTCAGGCCATCGTTGAGCAGCCTGCCGCACTCCTGGGGGCTCAGCCGGGTCACACACAGGCTGGTAGACCCTGCGTTGCCAAAAGCGGTCTGTGTCTACAGCCAGAGGCAGCAAATGAGGCTTTGTGGGCCAGGAAGCAACATCAAAGCCATTTTATAGGAATTTACATAATGAGAGAGAAAAAAGTTTCCACGACTTTTTTTTTTTTTAATGGAACTAGGGATTGAACCCAGGGGCATTCTACCTCTGAGCTACACCTCCAGCCCTATTTTTTTTTTTTTTTTGAAACAAGGTCTCATTATATTACGGAGGATCTCACTAAGTAGCTGAGGCTGGCCACAAACCTGTGATCCTCCTGTCTCAGTATCCCAAGTGCTAGGATTACAAGTGTACCCCACTATACCTGGCTTCCACAAATTTATGGAGCCTGGCATGATGGCGCACACTTGTAATCCCAGTACTTGGAAGGCTGAGAAAGGAGGATTGCAGGTTCAAGGATAGCTCAGCAAATAGTGAGACTCTAGCCGGGCATGGTGGCGCACACTTGTAATCCCAGCATTCGGGAGGCTGAGACTGGAGGATCCGGGTTCTTGGCCAGGCTCAGCTACTTAGTGAGGCACTCCACAGCTTAGTGAGACCCGGTTTCAAAATAAAGAATAAAAAATAGGGCTGGGGGTGTAGCTCAGAGGTAGAACGCCCCTGAGTTCAATCCCTAGTACCACAAAAAAAAGAGAGAGAGAAAAAAAAATAGTGAGACTCTCATTAACCTAGTAAGACCCTGTTTTTTTTTTTTTTTTTAACTGGAGAGGCATGTAGTAGGATTGCTTTAGAAAGATGCCTGGCTGTCCAGTACTCGGGAGACCACGGCAGGAGGATCACAGGTTGGTATAGCTCAAAGGTAGAGTACCTCGGTCCAATCCCCAGTACCACAAAAAGAAAGAGACCTGGCAACTATGGGGAGGAAAGGAAGTAGTTTTTAAAAAAAAAAAAAAAAAACAGCCGGGCATGGTGGCACATGCTTGTAATCCCCTTGGGAGGCTGAGACAGGAAGATCACAGGTTCGCAGCCAGCCTCAGCAACTTAATGGGATCCTCTGCAACTTAGTGAGACCCTGTTTCAAAATAAAGAGTAAAGTTGGACTGGGGTGTAGCTCAGAGGTAGAATGTCCCTAAGTTCCATCCTCAGTACCCAAAAAAAGATAATGGTTGTAGCTGGCCTCCATGGCACACACTTATAACCCTAGTATTTGGGAGGCTAAAACAGGAGGAGCTAGACGTGGTGGCGCACGCTTGTAATCCCAGCATTTGGGAGGCTGAGACTGGAGGATCCAGGGTTTGAGGCCAGCCTCAGCTACCTAGTGAGGCACTCCGCAACTTAGTGAGACCCTGTTTCAAAATAAAGAATAAAAAATAGGGCTGGAGTATAGCTTGGAGGTAGAATGCCTCTGAGTTCAATCCCCAGTACCACAAAAAAAAAAAAAAAAAAAAGATCGGAGGGTCTCAGGTTTAAGGCCAGCCTCAGCAATTTAGTGAGACCTTGTTTATTTGTTTTTTGTGGTACTGGAAATTGATCCCAGGGTAATTCTACTTACAAGCTACACCCCAGCCCTACTTTTTATTCTTTAATTTGAAACAGGGTCTCACTAAGTTGTGGAAAGCCTCACTAAAGTAGCTGAGGCTGGCTGCAAACCTGTGATCCTCCTATCTCAGCTTCCCAAATACTGGGATTACAAGCGTGCACCACCATGCCCAATTTATGAAACCCTGTTTCTAAATAAATAAATAAAAAGGACTGGGAGTATAACTCAGAGGTAAAATGCTCCTGGGTTCAATCTCTAGTTACCTCCCTCCCCCGCCAAGAAAACCAGATAATAATTGAGTGCAGGTTTTTGGTAATGTATCTCTACTAATGAGAAAATTAAATTCTTTTTTTTTTTTTTTTTTTTTTTTGTGGTACTGGGGATTGAACTCAGGGGCATTCTACCTACGAGCTATACCCCCAGCCCTATTTTTTATTCTTTATTTTGAAACCGAGTCTCACTAAGTTGCGGAGTGCCTCACTAGGTAGCTGAGGCTGGCTGCGAACCCGGATCCTCCAGTCTCAGTCACCCAAATGCTGGGATTACAAGCGTGCGTCACCATGCCCGGCTAAAATTAAATTCTTTTTTTTTTTTTTTTTTTGCGGTACTGGGGGTTGAACTCATGGGCATTCTACCCCCGAGCTACACCCCCAGCCCTATTTTTTATTCTTTATTTTGAAACCGAGTCTCACTAAGTTGCAGAGTGCCTCACTAGTTAGCTGAGGCTGGCCTCGAACCCGGATCCTCCGGTCTCAGCCTCCCGAATGCTGGGATTACAAGCGTGCGCCACCACGCCCGGCTTAAAATTAAATTCTTAATTGAGGTTCAAAGTATAAATTCTTAATTGAGGTTCAAAGTAAATTAATGTTCTTTATCTTCCCGTCCAATTCAGACAGTCATCTTTAAGACCAGTCATTTCTGTGGCTATACAAAAATAGGTCATGGAATTTTGTGTTATGTGTATATTCCTACATTAAAATGAATGGGTTAAAAAAAAAAAAAAAAAGACCATGGGCCAGACATGGCCCCCAGGTTATCATTTGTTTATGCCTAGTCTCTTCTCGGCGAGTCATCCACATTTCATCTACCTGGTTCTAGGACTCCTCATCCTCCCAGGCAGGGGCCATCTAGTGAAATGCCGAGCCGTGTGTGTGTGTGTGTGTGTGTGTGTTACCAGGGATTGAACTCAAGGTTGTTCTATCTCTGAGCTACACCTCCACGTTGCTGAGGCTGGCCACGAACCTGCAATCCTCCTGTCTCAGCCTCCCAAGTACTGGGATGATGGGCATGTGCCACCACACCAGGCTAAATGCTGGGCTGTTTTCTTCTTCTTTTTCTTTTGTGATACTGGGGATTTAACTCAGGGGCATTCTACCTCTGAGCTACTCCCCCAGCCTGGTTTTATTATCTTGAAACAGGGTCTCAGTTGCTGAGGCTGTTCTTGAACCTGCAACCCTCCTGTCTCAGCCTCCTAAGTACTGGAATTACAAGTGTGCACCACCACACCTGGGTAAATGCTGGGCTTTTAAGGCAGAGGTCTTCCTGAACTTGCTATGTGGCCAGCTGTGCTAAGAGGGGATGTTGAAATCCCTGCTTTGGCCAGGTGTGGTGGTGCATACCTGTAATCCCAGTTACTCAGGAGACTGAGACAGGAAAATGCAAGTTTGAGGTCAGCCTCAGCATCTTAGCAAGACCCTGTTTCAAAATAAAAAGGGCTGGGGATAAAGCTCAGAAGTAGAATGCCCCTGGATTCTATCCCTAATGAAAATAAAGTAAGTTGGTTTTGGGCTTTGGTGGTGCACACTTGTCATCTCAGTACTTGGGAGGCTGAAACAGGAGAATTGCAGGTTTGAGGATAACTTCAGCAGGTAGTGAGTCAGTCCCCAGTACCCCCCCCCCCACACACACACACACATCTCCACTGTAGTCAGATGAAGCTTAGCCTAGGGGAAGCATTTGAGTTTCATCACACAGGTATAACCTGAAAAGATTAATGACAGCCAGGCCAGGCGGCACATACTTTTAATCCAGTACTTGGGAGGGTGAGACAGGAAGATCACAGGTTCAAGGACAGCCTCAGGAACATAGTGAGACTTAGGTACCTCGCAAGAGCCTGTTACAAATCAAAAAATTAAAAAATGGGCTAAGAGTTAGAATGCCCCTGAGTTCAATCCTCAGTACCACATACAAAAAAAAAAAAAAAAAAAAAAGACACCATTACAGGCAGTTTTTCCTTTTACAACATTTTCTTTCTCTTTTATCCAAAGATTGAAAGAAGCCATAAGTACAAGTAAAGAACAGGAGGCGAAATACCAGGCCAGTCACCCAAACCTCAGGAAGCTGGAGGATGTAGGTGAGTGGGCACCTGCGCACGCCCCATCATTAGGATCCTGGGGAGCCTCGGGGTCTGGCCCTGTGAGCTGTGCAGTGGGGTGACAGGCAGGGACTCCCGCTTCTGGCCGCCTGCGTGCTGGATGAGGAGCAGGAGGGCCCGAGCGCACGCTCAGGGAATGGGGTGAGTGTTAAGGAGGCACTCCCTGCCTTCACAAGGGAGGATGGATTAAGGAGGTTGGGGCCCACATCCCGGTGAAGACCAGCCTGCCCGCCATTGGTTCCCGCCCATGTCACTCCAAGCTCTCTGACAGTGAAAAGCCAACTGCAGAACAACCCCTGCGGTAAGTAGGAGAATGGTCTCGCAGAAGTGATGGCTTCCTAACCCCCAGACCCGCCAGGAGTAGGTTATAGACAAAAGGAGAACCAAGGTTCAGGTGGAGTGACCGTCGCTACCCAGTGGATGGGGAGATGACCGTGGGTTATCCAGTGGGACCTCTGTCATCACGAGGGTCCTTCCTAAGTGGAAGATAAAGCACGCCTGTAATCCCAGTACTTGAGACACTGAGACAGGAGGATCACAGCTTCAAAGACAGCCTCAGCAACTTGGCGAGACCCTGTTTCCAAACAAAAAATAAAAAGGACTCAGGGTGTACCTCGGAGGTAGAATGCCCCTGGGTTCAATCCCCTGTTCTACACACACACACAAAAGAAAAAGGAAACAAAACACCGTGTCTCCTGGGCCTTGCTCGTGAACCTAGCAGCTTTACCTCGATGCACTTCTGCCTTACTGTCACTTGCGTGCGTCTCCCAGAGCTCGTCTCCCAGGGTCTGACCAGGTGGCCCGACTCAGATTGAGGGACTTTGTTTTTCATGATTTTTTTGAGGCAGGGTCTTGCTGTGTTGCCCAAGCTAGTCTCAAACTTGTGGTCTCAGCTTTCCAAGAAGCGGTAGGTTGAAACTGTTGCCAAACAACAAAGAAAAAGGACTGAAGGTGCAGCTTGTAGGTAGAATGCCCCTAGGGTCAATCCCCAGCATCACATGCACACACAAAGACCTTGTCCCAGAATAAAAAATAAATAAAAAGGGCTGAGCCAGGCATGGTGGCACACGCTTGTAATCTCAGGACTTGGGAGGCTGAGACAGGAGGATGACAAGTTTGCAGCCAGCATCAGCTACTTAGTGAGGCCCTCCCCAACTTAGTGACACCCTGTCTCAAAATAAAGAATAAAAAATAGGGTTGGGGATATAGCTCAAAGGTAGAATGCGACTTGGTTCAATCCCCAGTAACACACACAAAAAAAAATAGGGCTAGAGGTGGGGGCTCAGAGGTAAAATACCCCTGAGTTCAATCCCCAGTTCCACAAAAAATAAATAAATTAAAAGCACTTAGCATGTAGCTTAATGATAGAGTACCCCTGGGTTCAATACCTAGTACCACCAAAAATCAATTTTGTAATGAGGCTGGGGAGATAGCTTAGTGATAGAGCATTTGCCTAGCTTATGGGTTTGATCCATAAAACTGAAAAAAATAAATAAAAAAGGCTTAATTTCGCAAAGCAGCACTTCACGGGATGTCAGTCACCAATTGTCCTGGTGTTTCTTTTAACCTCAGACTCCATCTCTGTCTCCGGGGGGCCTGGTTCCACTGCAAGCACTGAGGCGTACCCGAAGAACCCACACCTGCGAGCCTATCACCAGAAGATTGACAGCAACCTAGGTGAGGAGGAGTGCCCGGCCACCTCCGCGGGCCCCTGTCCTCCAGGCAGCTGCTGACCAGCACCCCCAGCGCCGGCAGTCAGCCGCTCCCTGCAGGCCTCACACCCGCACAGCCACTTCCGTCTCACGACCCTGTCTCGGGCGCCTGGCCACTTCTCCCCATTTCCTGCTTCCAGCCCAGCCAGGCTGTCTCTTGCATGACTCCTGAGGGCAGCGGGCACCGGGCATCCCGTTGAGGCCTGTAGTGCAGCCTGGGCGCCATCCTTCCTACCTGGCCACCTGCGTCCCCACCCCACAAGGCTCAGTGGGAGGGACACAAGAGCAACACCGTCGAGCACATAGGAAAGTGCCTGACCTAGAAGAGATGGCAGTCCTAGCCAGGAGCGGTGGCACATTCCTGTAATCCCAGTACCTGGGAGGCTAAGACAGGAGGACTGCAGGTCTAAGACTGGCCTCAGCAACTTATCAAGACTGTTACAAAAGCCGGGCATGGTGGTGCACGCTTGTAATCCCAGCATTTGGTAGGCTGAGACCGGAGGATCCGGGCTCGTGGCCACCCTCAGCTACCTAGTGAGGCACTCCACAACTTACTGATGTATCCAGTTTCAAAATAAAGAATAAGCCGGGCGTGGTGGCGCACGCTTGTAATCCCAGCATTCGGGAGGCTGAGACCAGAGGATCCGGGTTCGCGGCCAGCCTCAGCTACCTAGTGAGGCACTGCAATTTAGTGAGACCTGGTTTCAAAATAAAGAATAAAAAATAGGGCTGGGGGTGTAGCTCGGAGGTAGAATGCCCCTGAGTTCAATCCCCAGTACCACAAAAATAAATAAATAAATAAATAAAAAATAAAGAATAAAAACTAGGACTGGGGGTATAGCTTGGAGGTAGAATGCCCCCGAGTTCAATCCCCAGTACCGCAAAAAAAAAGACTGTTACAAAATTTAAAATAATAATAATAATAATAATAAATTAATTAATTAATTAAAATAGGGCCAAGGGAGCTGGGTGTGGTGGTGCACGCTTGTAATCTCAGTACTTGGAAGTCTGAGACTGGAGGATCCAGGTTCGCAGCCTGCCTCAGCTACTTAGGCCCTCTACAACTTAGTGAGACCCTGTTTCAAAATAAAGAATAAAAAATAGGACTAGAGTGGTGTAGCTCAGAGGTAGACTGTCCTGGAGTTCAGCCCCCCATACCACAAAAAAAAAAAAAAAATAGTGCATGGTGGTGCACACCTGTAATCCCAGTACTTGGGAGGCTGAAACTGGAGGATCACAGGTTCAAAGCTAGCCTCAACAATTTAGTGAGGCTCTCAGCAACTTAGTGAGACCCTGTTTCTAAGTAAAAAATAAAGTAGGGCCGGGGGTATAGCTCAGAAGTAGAACTCCCCTGGGTTCAATCCCTAGTACCACAAAAAAAAAGAAAGAAAAACGAATACTATTATATTAGCATATTAGCAGTGGCTGGTTATCTTGGCAAGAGGGGGACTGGCTTCTGCACTAAGGACATACTATTTTGTAAGCAGATTTTCATCTCACGCTGTTTTTTCCTGTGTACTGAAGCCCCCGAGCTTAGCTGTCTTAGGAGGAAGAGGCTCAGCGAGCTGCTGCTCCAGCGCTGTGGCCGCCTTCGCTCAGGCCTGCGTGTCATTTCCTTCTCTCACAGATGAGCTGTCGGTGGGCCTGGGCCGTCTGAAGGACATAGCCCTGGGGATGCAGACGGAAATTGAGGAGCAAGATGACATTCTTGACCGGCTAACGACCAAAGTGGACAAGTTAGACATCAATATAAAAAGCACGGAGAAGAAAGTTCGACAACTCTAGAAGCGTTCCACTCCATCGTAATGATAAGATTCAAAAGATCTGTTTTTAAGCAGCCAAGAAATTTCATGTATTACATAGTATGTAATTTAAGGTGTGTTTGCAAATGTAACAGAGTGGGTCTGAAGAGACGTTTGTTGAGATGAAGCGTGTGTCACGCTCTTTCTTAGGGCCACCAGCTCCCCTAAGTCCCTGCAGCTGAACGCTGAGTTTTCGGTCTGAGCACGTAGCTGCCCTGCGTGCCCTGGTCCGGCCTTTGACGGCCGTGATGGAAGGTGGGACACAGTCTCATCTGTGCGTGGACTTTCAGTCTGGCCATCAGCACCTCTGCTTCCTTGTTTGCTGTATTTCTCATTCCTGCCTGGTCCTCCCCACACTTTTGGATAGGGGTCATTGCGTGTGTGAATGCACGTGCGCGTGCACACGCACACACATGGCACATTGTGGTTCTCCCCTTGCCCCCGAAAATGGCCAGTGTTAGATCCAGAAATCGAGTGCGGCACATTCCGTGCCCTCTGTTGACAGACGTCACCTCCCCGCACTGCCCTCTGTCCTGAGCCCTGCGAGGGCGACGCCTGGGGACGGGCAGGGAAGTGCCCTCTCGGCTCTCGCATCACACTCCCGTGTGGCTGGGAACAGATGCTCTACGCGCGTGCTCAGGGACACCGCCGACCCGCACAGGGCCCTGGAGAGGGCGTGGGCGTGGGCATGGGCCACCAGGCAGACGGGGCTGGCAGTGGTCTTCCTCCGCGGAGCCCTCCGTCCCTGTGGGTCATCGCTGCCACACCTCAGAAGGCAGCGTGTTTATGAAGTGCCGGGGTCTTCTGGCCCCTCCAGGACTCCCACCCACACCTCCGGCAGGGTGACATTTGAACTGTCCCTTCTCTAACACTTGATTTGGGGACTAGAATTCCACAAATGGTGCTGACCCTGTACAGAAGGATTTGGCTAAGGAAAATAAGCCCAGATATCATTTTAACCAGCTCAACTGTTCTCTCCTTTCATTTCAAAAAATGAATCATTTAGAAGCACTAATTGAAATTGATCTTGGAGCCGGGCATGGTGGCGCATGCTTGTAATCCCAGCATTCGGGAGGCTGAGACCAGAGGATCCGGGTTCGCGGCCAGCCTCAGCTACCTAGTGAGGCACTCCGCAACTTAGTGAGACCCTGTTTCAAAATAAAGAATAAAAAATAGGGCTGTGGGTATAGCTTGGAGGTAGAATGCCCCTGAGTTCAATCCCCAGTACCGCAAAAAAAAAAAAATTGATCTTGGCCAGAACCAAGTGTGCTGGTGTACTCCTGTAATCCTAGTACTTAGAGGCAGAGACAGGAGGATTGCAGATTCAAGTACAGCCTCAGCAAGTAGTGAAATTCTCAACAACCTAGTGAGACCCTGTTTCAAAAAAAAAAAAAAAAAGTAAAATAGGGCTGGAGGTGTAGTTCAGAGGTGGAATGCCCCTGGGGTTCATTCTCCAGTACTACCCAAAAAAAAATTGATCTCAGTTAGGCATAGCGGCCCATACCTGTAATCCTAGTACTTAGGAAGCTGAGAAAAGATCTCAAGGCCAGCCCCTATAGCTTAGTGAGACCCTCAGCAATTTAGCAAAACCCTGTTTAAAAATTTTAAAAAAATTTTTTTAAAGGGCTGGGGCCTGGGTGTGGTGTCGCCCCCCCCTATAATTGCAGCACTTGGGAGGCTGAGACAGGAGGATCACAGGTTTGAGGACAGCCTCAGCAAGTAGTGAGACACTCTTCAATCTAACGAGACCCTATTTCCAAATAAATAAAATCGGGCTGGGGGTCAATCCTCAGTACCAAAAAAATTAAATAAAGGGCTGGGGGCGTAACTCAGTGGTAAAACACAATACTGAGGCACACACCTGTGATCCCAGCTACTCAGGAGACCGAGGAAGGAGGATTGCAGGTTTGAGACCATCCTGGGCAATTTAGCAAGACCTTGCCTCAAAATAAGAAGTGAAAAGAGTTTAGAATGTAGCTCAGTGGTAGAATACGCCTGGTTTCAGTCCCTAGTACTTTGAAAAAATTGATCTTTATAGGGCTGGGGATGTAGGTCAGTGTTAGAGTGCTTGCCTAGCATCCAGAAGGCCTGGTTCAGTCCCCAGTACTGCAGGGGGGGAAGAATCGAGGAACAAATAAAATTGATCTCTACCTCTGGGCATGAGCTGCATCCCAGCCTACCCTTACCTTGTGTTCACATGTGTCTGTGATTGTAGGGATTGAACCTAGGGGTATTCTACCTCCAAGCTACACTCCCACCCCCAGCCCTATTTATTCTTTTACTTTGAAACAGGGTCTCACTAAATTGCTGAGGCCCTCAATAAATTGCTCAGGCTGGCCTTGAACCTGTGATCCTTCTGTTTCAGTCTCCCACGTCCTGGGGTTACAAGTATGCTCCACCACTCCTGGCTACTTTTTATTATTGAAACAAGTGTATGCCACAGCACCCACTCCCCACTACCTTTTTCAAGTAAAAAATGAAAAATAAAGTGGCTTTACTAACTTTGGGATGGTTATATGCTATGTGTGCTACTAATAAGGACATTGTCCTTTGGAGAAAAGTTGGAAGGAGAGTCGCCCTCACTTTTCTAGAAATCTGTCTTCCTCTAACACATTAGAGGGCCTCATCTCTCCTGTTCTTATTCAGACCCTCAAGTGCTAAAGTTTAGGATTTTTTTATCTTTACGTGCTGGGGATTGAACCCAATGGATTCTACCTCTGAGTTACACCCCCAATCCTATATTCTTTTTTTTTTTTTTTGTGTGTGTGTGTGTGTGTGTGTGTGTGTTACTGTGAATTGAACCCAGAGGCATTCTACCTCTGAGCTGTACCCCTAGCCCTATATTTTATTCTTTATTTTGAAACAGAGTCTCACTGAGTTGCAGAGGCTGGCCAAGAATCTGCGATCCTCCTGTCTCAGCCTCCCAAGTACTGGGATTACAAGTGTGCACCACCACACCTAGCCTATTTCATTTTTTATATAGAAACATGGTCTCACTAAATTGCTGAGAGCCTCACTAAGTTGCTAAGGCTAGCTTCAAACCTGTGATCCTCCTATCTTGCTAACCTCCCAAGTACTGTGATTACAAGCATGTGCCACTGCACCCAGCTTTGGCTGATACTTCTTGGGGTCTTTAGCTGATCCTTAACCTATGAAGAACTGGTTACTGCCAAAGTTTAGCTGGGCATGGTGGTGCATATTTATAATCCTGTACAAGGGAGGCTGAGACTGAAGGATCTAAAGTCCAAGGCCAGCCTCAGCAATTTGGAGAGGCCCTCAGCAAATTAGTGAGACCTTGTAATCCCAGCATTGGGAGGCTGAGACCAGAGGATCTGGGTTCTCGGCCAGCCTCAGCTACCTAGTGAGGCACTCCGCAACTTAGTGAGACCCTGTTTCAAAATAAAGAATAAAAAATAGGGCTGGGGGTGTAACTTGGAGGTAGAATGCCCCTGAGTTCAATCCCCAGTACAAAAAAAAGCAAAGAAAAATTGTCTGCATTTTCACAGGGAACAACTGAAGACTGAGGAGCCTCCAGAGTCCTTATCATCTGATTATTGAGATCAAAGAGAAAGTATCCGACCCTCTAGGCTAGACTATGCAAAGACGCCGTAGCTGGGGCAGGCTATGGGACATGTTTTGCTACCACAGCTGATACCAGTGAACTCGTCTTTCTCTCCAGATGGGATTTGCAAGACAGATTTTGATTTCCACAGTTGAGCTGAAAACAAACTGTGACTTCAAAAAAGTGGCTTTAAGCCAGACGTGATGGCGGGCACACGCCTGTAATCCAGTACTTGGGAGGCTGAGACAGGAGGATCACAGGTTCGGCTCTCAGCAACTTAGTGAGACCCTGTTTCTACATAAAAAATAAAAACGACTGGGGGTGTAGCTAGGAGGTAGAATACCCCTGGGTTCAATCCCCAGTACCACAAAAAAATAAAAAATAAAGTGGCTTTACTAACTTTAGGGTGGTTATATGCTATGTGTGCTACTAATAAGGACATTCTCCTTTGGAGAAAAGTTTCTAACATCCAGGCATTTGTACCTTAACATCAGTGCAATCAACTTGTGGATATCTTTTTTGCTTTCTGTAGGAAAGAGGACCTGAGTTTAACTCAGATGGCAAGGGGAAGAAATGCAGCAGTATAGCAGTGCATGTAAATTTCTCCTCTTAACTTCTGTTGTGAATATGTAATTTTAAGTATACACTACACCAAATTTAGTAAAAATCTCCTACTTCATCTAGCTAAGCCTTTTCTGCAGGAGTTTTGGATTGCCGGTGGGCAGAGCACCTGCAGCTCTGAAGAGTCTCCTGTAAACATTATGAGCCAGTCACTGACGCTGCTCCTCTGGGGGCCTGGGGGACTTTTTGTTCAGAGTCTGTATCAGCTTGTACCCTCCATGCCTTCAAGTCAGCAGATGAGCGTATTCCATAAAATAAAATGTGAAGCTGTTTTAATCACATTCTGTCTCCTACCTCTGTGGTTTTCAAAGAACTGGTGGAGGGGATTCTTGAGTCTTCATGTGTTTAGTATGTGAGGCTACGTGTAGACACCTAGCTGAAGCAGGAGAATTACAGGTTCAAGGTCAGCCTCAGAAATGGCAAGGCTCACTGGGCATGTGACCCACCCTTGTAATCCCAGTGCTTGGGAGGCTGAGACAGGAGAATCCGGGTTCCCAGCCAGCCTCAACTACTTAGGCCCGCTGCAACTTAGACCCTGTTTCAAAATAAAGAATAAAAAATGGGGCTATGGGTGTAGCTCGGAGGTAGAATGCCCCTGGGTTCCATTCCCAGTACCACAAAAAAAAGAAAAAAAAGAAAGAAAAAACTAAACAGCAAGACTCAGCAACATAACAAGACACTGTTTGAAAACAAAAAATAAAGCCGGGCGTGGTGGCGCACGCTTGTAATCCCAGCATTCGGGAGGCTGAGACCGGAGGATCCGGGTTCAAGGCCAGCCTCAGCTACCTAGTGAGGCACTCCGCAACTTAGTGAGACTCGGTTTCAAAATAAAGAATAAAAAAATAGGGCTGGGGGTATAGCTTGTAGGTAGAATGCCCCTGAGTTCAATCCCCAGTACCGCAAAAAAAAAAAAAAAAAAAAAAAAAAGAAAACAAAAAATAAAAAGGACTGAGGGTGTAGCTCAAAGGCAGACCCTGAGTTCGATCATGAGTACCACAGGAGAAAAAAAAAGAAAGAAACCTAGGGCTGGGGGTTCAGCTCAGCAGTAGAGTGTTCAATCTCTAGTACCATAAAAAAATAACCAGGTGTGGTGGCACATGCCTGTAATCCCAGTATTTGGGAGACTGGAGAATACAGGTTTAAGGACAGCCTCGAAAACTTAGTGAGGCCCTCATCAACTTAGTGAGACCCTGTTTCCAAATTAAAAAATAAAAACAGGCGTGGTGGCGCATGCTTGTAATCCCAGCATTTGGGAGGCTGAGACCGGAGGATCCAGGTTCGCGGCCAGCCTCAGCTACCTAGTGAGGCACTCAGCAACTTAGTGAGACCCTGTTTCAAAATAAAGAATAAAAAATAGGGCTGGGGGTATAGCTTGGAGGTAGAACACCCCTGAGTTCAATCCCCAGTACCGCAAAAAAAAAAAAAAAAAAAAAAAAAAATTAGGGTTAGGGTTATCTTCTACAACTATTAGGATACCGAGCCAGGCATGGTGGCACACGCTTGTAATCCCAGCATTTGGGAGGCTGAAACCGGAGGATCCGGGTTCGAGGCCAGCCTCAGCTAACTAGTGAGGCCCTCCGCAACTTAGTGAGACCCTGTTTCAAAATAAAGAATAAAAAATAGGGCTGGGGGTATAGCTCGGAGGTAGAACGCCCCTGAGTTCAACCCCCAGTGCCGCAAAAAAATAAAATAAAATAAAAATAAAGAATAAAAAATAGGGCTGGGGCTGTAGCTTGGAGGTAGAATGCCCCCAGGTTCCATCCCCAGTACCGCAAATAAATAATTAAAAAAAAATAAAAACAGGGTTGGGAATGTAGCCTGGCAGTGGAATGCCCCTGGGTTCCATCCTAAGTACCACATAAACATAAGTAGGCTGAGCATGGTGGCCCACACGTATTATCCTGGTACCTGGGAAGCTGAGACAGGAAGATCATTTAAGACCAGTGTAGGATAACTTAGGGAGGCCCTGTTTCAAAACAAAAAAGCTAGGCATGATGGTGCACACCTGTAATCCCAGTACTTGAGAGGCTGAGATGGGAGGATCCCAGATTCACGGCCAGCCGTGCACATGTAGTATTCCCAGTACTTGGGAGGCTAAGACAAGAGGATCACAGGTTCAAGGACAGCCTCAGCAAGTAGTGAGATGCTCAGCAACCTAGCAAGACCCTGTTTCAAAACAAAAAACAATAAGGACTGGGGGAAGCCAGGTGTGGTGGCACATGCTTGTAATCCCAGTACTTGGGAGGCTGAGAAAGGAGGATTCAGTCCCGGGTTCTCGACCAGCCTCAGCTACTTAGTGAGGCCCTGTGCAATTTAGTGAGACCCTGTCAAATAAAGAATAAAAAATAGAACTGGCGGTGTAGCTCGGGGGTAGAATGCCCCTAGGTTCAATCCCTAGTACTGAAAAAAAAAAAAAAAAAAAAAAAAAAGCTGGGTGTGGTGGTGCACGCTTGTAATCCCAGTACTTGGGAGGCTGAGACAGGAGGATCCGGGTTTGGGGCCAGCCTCAGCTACTTAGTGAGGCCCTCCACAACTTGGTGAGACCCTGTTTCAAAATAAAAGAATAAAAAATAGGGCTGGGAGTGTATCTCGGAGGTAGAATGCCCCTGGATTCAATCCCCAGTACTGCCAAAAAAAAAAAAAAAAAAAAGACTGGGCGTGTAACTCAGAGGTACAATGGTTCAATCCCCAGTATCACATGCACACACACACACACGCACGCACACACACAGCTGGGTGTGGTGGCACACACCTGTAATCCCAGTATTTAGGAGGCTGAGATAGGAGGATCACAGGTTCCAGAACAGCCTAAGCAAGTAGTGAGACTCATCAAAATAAAAGCAAGCCAGGTGTGGTGGCGCACACTTGTATCCCAGTACTTGGGAGGCTGAGACTGGAGGATCGTGCCAACCCTCAGCTACTTAGGTCCTCTGCAACCTAATGAGACCCTGTTTCAAAATAAATAAAATATATGGCTGGGGGTATATCTTGGAGGTAGAAAGCTCCTGGGTTCAATCCCCAGTACTGCAAACAATAAAATAAAATAATAATAAAAATGAAGCTGGGAGCCGGGCGTGGTGGCACATCCTTGTAATCCCAGCATTTCGGAGGCTGAGACCAGAGGATCTGGGTTCGAAGCCAGCCTTAGCTACCTAGTGAGGCCCTCTGCAACTTAGTGAGACCCTGTTTCAAAATAAAGAATAAAAAATAGAGCTGGGTGTATAGCTCGGAGGTAGAATGCCCCTGAGTTCAATCCCCAGTACCAAAAAAAAAAAAAAAAATGTGCTGAGGGTGTAGCTCAGAAGAAGAAAGTCCCTGAGTTCAATCCCCAGTACACCACCACCACCCCCACACACACACACACACAAAGAGTAGCTTAAAGTAACAACAGTTTAGCTGGGTATGGTAGTGTACACCGACAATCCCAGCCATTGGGAAGGCTGAGACTGGAGGATCGCAGGTCCATGGTCAGCCTCAGCAATTTAGTGAGACTCTGTTTCAAAATAAAAAATAAAATAGAGCTGGGGGTATAGCTCAGAGGTAGAACACCCCTGGGTTTAATACTGGGCATTATACACACACACACACAGCTGAGGATGTAGCTTTGAGGTAGAATGCCCCTATATTCAATCCAAAGTGCCAAAATAATAAAAAACCAAAAACATGAGCAAGTTTGGGGTTCAAGGCAGAGGAAAATGACGACTTTGACAAGCTTTGGTGGAACATCTAGGTGGATTGGCAGGGCACGCAACAGACCCAGATCCCTGCCCTGTGGAACTTACATCCTCATGGGAGAGAAGGTAATTAATGAGACAAGAAAATTAATAGAGCTGGGCATGGTGATGCGAGCATGTAATTCCAGTACTTGGGAGGTAAAGACAGAAGGATTGAAGGTTTGAGATTAGTTGCAGCAATTTAGTGAGTCCCTGTTTGCTTGTGTATTTGTGTGTGTGTGTGTGTGTGTGTGTGTGTGTGTGTGTGTTACTGGGGATTGAACCCAGGGGGATTGAACCTTCAAGTTCCACCCTCAACCCTGTATTATTTTTATTTTGAAACGGTCTAGCTAGGTTGATGAGAGTCTCACTACTTGCTGAAGCATTCCTCAAAGCTGCTATTCTCCTGTCTCAGCCTCCCAAGTACTGGGATCACAAGCATGTACCACCATGCCCCGCTGGTCAGTGCCTTTTATAGTGGTCAACAGAGCTTCTAGATAAGACAGCGACTCCAGAGCCGGGCGTGGTGGCGCACGCTTGTAATCCCAGCATTTGGGAGGCTGAGACCGGAGGATCTGGGTTCTTGGCCAGCCTCAGCTACCTAGTGAGGCCCTCTGCAACTTAGTGAGACCCTGTTTCAAAATAAAGAATAAAAAATAGGGCTGGGGGTGTAGCTCGGAGGTAGAATGCCTCTGAGTTCAATCCCCAGTACTGCAAAAAAAAAAAAAAAAAAAAAAAAAAAAAAAAAAAAAAAAAAAGACAGCGACTCCATGAACCGTCCATGAAGGGTCTGTGCACTGTAGTCATACATGGTAATGAGGCTCGAGTGACAGCAACATGACACAGCACTTGCGTTTCCCTCGGTCCCCTCCCTGCCGCGTTATGAGGTTGGTGTTGATAATTTTGTGGATGTATAGCATCATTTGAACTGTTTCCTTTGTCAGCTCTGTCTCCCCTGCCTCCTCCCTTGATCCCCTCCACTATTTTACTGGAATCTCTCCTTGCTTGTCTAAAGTCTCTGTTGTTTTCCAGTTTCTCTCTAGCTTCCTCTTATGAAAGAAAACATAAGACCCTTCACTGTCTGAGACTGGCCCGTCTCACGTGCCGTAATATTCTCTAGTTCCACCCATTTCCCAGTTGATGGCAGCACACTTCACAACAGCCAAATGATGGAGCCCGCTGAGGCCTACGGACGAATGGATAATGGAGCTATGGTTTATTTACACAACGGAATTTTACTCAGCCATAAAGAAGAACAAAATTCGTTTGTTGTTGTCCTGAGATCAAGCCTAGGTTCTTGCACCCGTTAGGCTAATGCCCTATGTCTGAGCTACATCCCAGCTCAGAAGTAACTATTAAATCGATCACTGGGAGCCGGGCATGGTGGCGAAGGCTTGTAATCCCGGTACTTGGGAGGCTGAGACAGGAGGAGCCCAGGATTGTGGTCAGCCGCAGCTACTTAGTGAGACCTTGTTTCCAAATAAAGAATAAAAAATAGGGCTTAGAGTGTGACTTGGAGGTAGAATGTCCCTGGGTTAAATCCCCAGTACTGCATTAATAAAAAGATAACCCTGTACAAGACAGCCCTTTCTATGTTTCCACGCTGATCTCACTCCCTTCCATACTGTTACCTCTTAGCATTTAGGGACACTTTTTTTCTTTTTGTGGTGCTAGGGCTTAAACTCGGGGGTATTCTACCTCCAAGCTATATTCCCAGCTTCTATTTTATTTTTATTTTGAAACAAGGTGTCACTAGGTTGATGACAGTCTCACTACTTGGTGAGGCTATCCTCGAACCTGCAATCCTCCTATCTCAGCCTCCCATGTACTGGAATTACAAGCATGCACCACTATGCCTGGCTTAGGTACACTTTTTTTTTTTTTTTGTGGCACTAGGGATTGAACCCAGGGGCATTCTACCTCTGGGCTACACCCCCAGTCCTATTTTTGATTCTTTTATTTTGAAACAGGGTCTCACTAAGTTGCAGAGAGCCTCAATAAGTAGCTGAGGCTGGCCATGAACCCGGATTCTCCAGTCTCAGTCTCCCAAGTACTGGGATTACAAATGTGCACCACCACGCCCGGCAGGTACACTTTTTTATGGAAAAGTTGGGGGGCTTTTATTGTTTTTTTTTTTTTAAAGCTTTTCTCAGGTGTCCTCAGAAGAATAAAGGAATATTTTAAAAATTTAAACTTGTAGCCAGGCGTGGTGGCACATGCTTGTAATCCCAGCATTTGGGAGGCTGAGACCAGAGGATCCGGGTTAGAGGCCAGCCTCAGCTACCTAGTGAGGCACTCCGCAACTTAGAGAGACTCGGTTTCAAAATAAAGAATAAAAAAAAAATAGAGCTGGGGGTATAGCTCAGAGGTAAAACGTCCCTGAGTTCAATCCCCGGTACTGCAAAAAAAAAAAAAAAAAAAATTAAATTAAATTTGTTATAAATATTTTCATTTTATAAAATAAAATAATAAAACAAAATTGGGCTGAGGGTATAGCCCAGAGCTAGATGCCCCTGGGTTCAATCCTTAGTACTACCAAAAGAAAAAAAAAAAAGTAAGAAGGCTGGGCAGCAAGTAGGTGATGCTGAAATGGCAAATCTAGCTTTGAAAAGGTGCTAGAAAGTCAGGTGGAAATTCTCTCCCCACCCTCACTTGCCCACCCACACAGCCATCTGCTTGCAGTTTTAGAGGATGGAGGGAGATGCCCAGGGAGAATGAATAAGAGTGGAAAACTCTTTAGTCGTGCTTCCTATGTGCCCGGCACTGTTCCAAGCGCTTTGCATGTATTAGCTTGTTTAAGACATCTACGCCTACCTAGGAGGCAGGCGCTATTATTACCCCCAAGATGAGGCACAGGATGATTAAGTAAGGCAGGACCTGCACTCAAACAGTCAGCTTCAAATTCTGTGTGATTCAAATTGCATCTGACAGCCAGTGGTGGAGGCAGTCGCCTGTAATCCCAGTACTAGGGAGGCTGTGACAAGAGGATCACAGGTTCAACAACGGTCTCAGCATCACAGGGAGACCCCATTTCAAAAACAAACAAAAAATAAATAAAAAGGGCCAGGAGTGTAGCTCAGAGGTAGAAATCCTCTGGGCTCAATCCCCAGTACCACCACCACCACCAAAAAAAAAAAAAAAAAAAAAG